>JBAKBP010018524.1:0-46528 GCA_037953745.1 Lithodes maja | reverse complement strand
GGGCTATCTTAATACATGAGACGTAGACATATAATAGAGCTAAAATTAGCCTAATAACAAGGCTAGTTAACATTGAATTGACCAAAATAAGATTCTCTCTAAAACTATTTTCTGAGATTGGACACTAAAGTGAATTAATGGTCTTGTATAGGGGAGACACGAATTTAGAGCCCCTATAACTGGGCTATCTTAATACATGAGACGTAGACATATAATAGAGCTAAAATCAGCCTAATAACAAGGCTAGTTAACATTGAATTGACCAAAATAAGATTCTCTCTAAAACTATTTTCTGAGATTGGACACTAAAGTGAATTAATGGTCTTGTATAGTGGAGACACGAAACGCGATTTAGAGCCCCTATAACTGGGCTATCTTAATACATGAGACGTAGACATATAATAGAACTAAAATCAGCCTAATAACAAGGCTAGTTAACATTGAATTGACCAAAATAAGATTCTCTCTAAAACTATTTTCTGAGATTGGACACTAAAGTGAATTAATGGTCTTGTATAGTGGAGACACGAAACGCGATTTAGAGCCCCTATAACTGGGCTATCTTAATACACGAGACGTAGACATATAATAGAACTAAAATCACCCTAAAAACTAGGCTAGTTAACATTGAATTGACCAAAATAAGATTCTCTCTAAAAATATTTTCTGAGATTGGACACTAAAGTGAATTAATGGTCTTGTATAGGGGAGACACGAAACGCGATTTAGAGCCGCTATAACAGGGTTATCTTAATACACGAGACGTAGACATATAATAGAACTAAAATCACCCTAAAAACTAGGCTAGTTAACATTGAATTGACCAAAATAAGATTCTCTCTAAAAATATTTTCTGAGATTGGACACTAAAGTGAATTAATGGTCTTGTATAGGGGAGACACGAAACGCGATTTAGAGCCCCTATAACTGGGCTATCTTAATACATGAGACGTAGACATATAATAGAACTAAAATCACCCTAAAAACTAGGCTAGTTAACATTGAATTGACCAAAATAAGATTCTCTCTAAAAATATTTTCTGAGATTGGACACTAAAGTGAATTAATGGTCTTGTATAGGGGAGATAAGAAACGCGATTTAGAGCCGCTATAACTGGGTTATCTTAATACACGAGACGTAGACATATAATAGAGCTAAAATCACCCTAATAACTAGGCTAGTTAGCATTGAATTGACAAAATAATATTTTCTCTAAAAATATTTTCTGAGATTGGACACTAAAGTGAATTAATGGTCTTGTGTAGGGGAGACATAAAACGGGATTTAGAGCCGCTATAACTGGGTTATCTTAATACACGAGACGTAGACATATAATAGAGCTAAAATCACCCTAATAACTAGGCTAGTTAACATTGAATTGACAAAATAATATTTTCTCTAAAACTATTTTCTGAGATTGGACACTAAAGTGAATTAATGGTCTTGTGTAGGGGAGACATAAAACGGGATTTAGAGCCGCTATAACTGGGCTATCTACATACACGAGAGGTAGACATATAATAGAGCTAAAATCACCCTAAAAACTAGGCTAATTAACATTGAATTGACAAAATAATATTTTCTCAAAAACTATTTTCTGAGATTGGACACTAAAGTGATTTGGTCTTGTATGGTGGAGACACAAAACGGGATTTAGAGCCAATATAACTGGGCTATCTTAATACAAGAGAGGTAGACATATAATAGAGCTAAAATCACCCTAAAAACTAGGCTAATTAACATTGAATTGACAAAATAATAATTTCTCAAAAACTATTTTCTGAGATTGGACACTAAAGTGAATTGGTCTTGTATGGTGGAGACACAAAACGGGATTTAGAGCCTCTATAACTGGGCTATCTTAATACAAGAGAGGTAGACATATAATAGAGCTAAAATCACCCTAAAAACTAGGCTAATTAACATTGAATTGACAAAATAATATTTTCTCAAAAACTATTTTCTGAGATTGGACACTAAAGTGATTTGGTCTTGTATGGTGGAGACACAAAACGGGATTTAGAGCCTCTATAACTGGGCTATCTTAATACAAGAGAGGTAGACACATAATAGAGCTAAAATCACCCTAAAAACTAGGCTAATTAACATTGAATTGACAAAATAATATTTTCTCAAAAACTATTTTCTGAGATTGGACACTAAAGTGAATTGGTCTTGTATGGTGGAGACACAAAACGGGATTTAGAGCCTCTATAACTGGGCTATCTTAATACAAGAGAGGTAGACACATAATAGAGCTAAAATCACCCTAAAAACTAGGCTAATTAACATTGAATTGACAAAATAATATTTTCTCAAAAACTATTTTCTGAGATTGGACACTAAAGTGAATTGGTCTTGTATGGTGGAGACATAAAAACGGGATTTAGAGCCTCTATAACTGGGCTATCTTAATACACGAGAGGTAGACATATAATAGAGCTAAAAATCACCCTAAAAACTAGGCTAATTAACATTGAATTGACAAAATAATATTTTCTCAAAAACTATTTTCTGAGATTGGACACTAAAGTGAATTGGTCTTGTATGGTGGAGACATAAAAACGGGATTTAGAGCCTCTATAACTGGGCTATCTTAATACAAGAGAGGTAGACACATAATAGAGCTAAAATCACCCTAAAAACTAGGCTAATTAACATTGAATTGACAAAATAATATTTTCTCAAAAACTATTTTCTGAGATTGGACACTAAAGTGAATTGGTCTTGTATGGTGGAGACATAAAAACGGGATTTAGAGCCTCTATAACTGGGCTATCTTAATACACGAGAGGTAGACATATAATAGAGCTAAAAATCACCCTAAAAACTAGGCTAATTAACATTGAATTGACAAAATAATATTTTCTCAAAAACTATTTTCTGAGATTGGACACTAAAGTGAATTGGTCTTGTATGGTGGAGACACAAAACGGGATTTAGAGCCTCTATAACTGGGCTATCTACATACACGAGAGGTAGACACATAATAGAGCTAAAATCACCCTAAAAACTAGGCTAATTAACATTGAATTGACAAAATAATATTTTCTCAAAAACTATTTTCTGAGATTGGACACTAAAGTGAATTGGTCTTGTATGGTGGAGACATAAAAACGGGATTTAGAGCCTCTATAACTGGGCTATCTACATACACGGGAGGTAGACACATAATAGAGCTAAAATCACCCTAAAAACTAGGCTAATTAACATTGAATTGACAAAATAATATTTTCTCAAAAACTATTTTCTGAGATTGGACACTAAAGTGAATTGGTCTTGTATGGTGGAGACATAAAAACGGGATTTAGAGCCTCTATAACTGGGCTATCTACATACACGAGAGGTGGACACATAATAGAGCTAAAATCACCCTAAAAACTAGGTTAATTAACATTGAATTGACAAAATAATATTTTCTCAAAAACTATTTTCTGAGATTGGACACTAAAGTGAATTGGTCTTGTATGGTGGAGACATAAAAACGGGATTTAGAGCCTCTATAACTGGGCTATCTACATACACGAGAGGTAGACACATAATAGAGCTAAAATCACCCTAAAAACTAGGCTAATTAACATTGAATTGACAAAATAATATTTTCTCAAAAACTATTTTCTGAGATTGGACACTAAAGTGAATTGGTCTTGTATGGTGGAGACATAAAAACGGGATTTAGAGCCTCTATAACTGGGCTATCTACATACACGAGAGGTAGACACATAATAGAGCTAAAATCACCCTAAAAACTAGGCTAATTAACATTGAATTGACAACATAATATTTTCTCAAAAACTATTTTCTGAGATTGGACACTAAAGTGAATTGGTCTTGTATGGTGGAGACATAAAAACGGGATTTAGAGCCTCTATAACTGGGCTATCTACATACACGAGAGGTAGACATATAATAGAGCTAAAATCACCCTAAAAACTAGGCTAATTAACATTGAATTGACAAAATAATATTTTCTCAAAAACTATTTTCTGAGATTGGACACTAAAGTGAATTGGTCTTGTATAGTGGAGACATAAACACGGGATTTAGAGCCTCTATAACTGGGCTATTTTAATACAAGAGAGGTAGACACATAATAGAGCTAAAATCACCCTAAAAACTAGGCTAATTAACATTGAATTGACAAAATAATATTTTCTCAAAAACTATTTTCTGAGATTGGACACTAAAGTGAATTGGTCTTGTATGGTGGAGACATAAAAACGCGATTTAGAGCCCCTATAACTGGGCTATCTTAATACATGAGACGTAGACATATAATAAAACTAAAATCAGCCTAATAACAAGGCTAGTTAACATTGAATTGACCAAAATAAGATTCTCTCTAAAACTATTTTCTGAGATTGGACACTAAAGTGAATTAATGATCTTGTATGGTAGAGACATAAAAACGGGATTTAGAGCCTCTATAACTGGGCTATCTTAATACATGAGAGGTAGACACATAATAGAGCTAAAATCACCCTAAAAACTATGCTAATTAACATTGAATTGACAAAATAATATTTTCTCAAAAACTATTTTCTGAGATTGGACACTAAAGTGAATTGGTCTTGTATGGTGGAGCCACAAAACACGATTTAGAGCCAATATAACTGGGCTATCTACATACACGAGAGGTAGACACACAATAGAGCTAAAATCACCCTAAAAACTAGGCTAATTAACATTGAATTGACAAAATAATATTTTCTCAAAAACTATTTTCTGAGATTGGACACTAAAGTGAATTGGTCTTGTATGGTGGAGACATAAAAACGGGATTTAGAGCCTCTATAACTGGGCTATCTACATACACGAGAGGTAGACACATAATAGAGCTAAAATCACCCTAAAAACTAGTCTAATTAACATTGAATTGACAAAATAATATTTTCTCAAAAACTATTTTCTGAGATTGGACACTAAAGTGAATTGGTCTTGTATGGTGGAGACATAAACACGGGATTTAGAGCCTCTATAACTGGGCTATCTTAATACACGAGAGGTAGACACATAATAGAGCTAAAATCACCCTAAAAACTAGTCTAATTAACATTGAATTGACAAAATAATATTTTCTCAAAAACTATTTTCTGAGATTGGACACTAAAGTGAATTGGTCTTGTATGGTGGAGACATAAAAACTGGGATTTAGAGCCTCTATAACTGGGCTATCTACACGAGAGGTAGACATATAATAGAGCTAAAATCACCCTAAAACTAGTCTAATTAACATTGAATTGACAAAATAATATTTTCTCAAAAACTATTTTCTGAGATTGGACACTAAAGTGAATTGGTCTTGTATGGTGGAGACACAAAACGGGATTTAGAGCCGCTATAACTGGGCTATCTACACGAGAGGTAGACATATAATAGAGCTAAAATCACCCTAAAAACTAGGCTAATTAACATTGAATTGACAAAATAATATTTTCTCAAAAACTATTTTCTGAGATTGGACACTAAAGTGAATTGGTCTTGTATGGTGGAGACATAAAACGGGATTTAGAGCCTTTATAACTGGGCTATCTTAATACATGAGAGGTAGACATATAATAGAGCTAAAATCACCCTAAAAACTAGGCTAATTAACATTGGATTGACAAAATAATATTTTCTCAAAAACTATTTTCTGAGATTGGACACTAAAGTGAATTGGTCTTGTATGGTGGAGACATAAAACGGGATTTAGAGCCTCTATAACTGGGCTATCTTAATACATGAGAGGTAGACATATAATAGAGCTAAAATCACCCTAAAAACTAGGCTAATTAACATTGAATTGACAAAATAATATTTTCTCAAAAACTATTTTCTGAGATTGGACACTAAAGTGATTTGGTCTTGTATGGTGGAGACATAAAAACGGGATTTAGAGCCTCTATAACTGGGCTATCTTAATACATGAGAGGTAGACATATAATAGAGCTAAAATCACCCTAAAAACTAGGCTAATTAACATTGAATTGACAAAATAATATTTTCTCAAAAACTATTTTCTGAGATTGGACACTAAAGTGAATTGGTCTTGTATGGTGGAGACATAAAACGGGATTTAGAGCCTCTATAACTGGGCTATCTTAATACACGAGAGGTAGACATATAATAGAGCTAAAATCACCCTAAAAACTAGGCTAATTAACATTGAATTGACAAAATAATATTTTCTCAAAAACTATTTTCTGAGATTGGACACTAAAGTGAATTGGTCTTGTATGGTGGAGACATAAAACGGGATTTAGAGCCTCTATAACTGGGCTATCTTAATACACGAGAGGTAGACATATAATAGAGCTAAAATCACCCTAAAAACTAGGCTAATTAACATTGAATTGACAAAATAATAATTTCTCAAAAACTATTTTCTGAGATTGGACACTAAAGTGAATTGGTCTTGTATGGTGGAGACATAAAAACGGGATTTAGAGCCTCTATAACTGGGCTATCTTAATACACGAGAGGTAGACATATAATAGAGCTAAACTCACCCTAAAAACTAGTCTAATTAACATTGAATTGACAAAATAATATTTTCTCAAAAACTATTTTCTGAGATTGGACATTAAAGTGAATTGGTCTTGTATGGTGGAGACATAAAAACGGGATTTAGAGCCTCTATAACTGGGCTATCTTAATACACGAGAGGTAGACATATAATAGAGCTAAAATCACCCTAAAAACTAGTCTAATTAACATTGAATTGACAAAATAATATTTTCTCAAAAACTATTTTCTGAGATTGGACACTAAAGTGAATTGGTCTTGTATGGTGGAGACATAAAAACGGGATTTAGAGCCTCTATAACTAGGCTATCTTAATACATGAGAGGTAGACATATAATAGAGCTAAAATCACCCTAAAAACTAGGCTAATTAACATTGAATTGACAAAATAATATTTTCTCAAAAACTATTTTCTGAGATTGGACACTAAAGTGAATTGGTCTTGTATGGTGGAGACATAAAAACGGGATTTAGAGCCTCTATAACTGGACTATCTTAATACACGAGAGGTAGACATATAATAGAGCTAAAATCACCCTAAAAACTAGGCTAATTAACATTGAATTGACAAAATAATATTTTCTCAAAAACTATTTTCTGAGATTGGACACTAAAGTGAATTGGTCTTGTATGGTGGAGACATAAAAACGGGATTTAGAGCCTCTATAACTGGGCTATCTTACTACACGAGAGGTAGACATATAATAGAGCTAAAATCACCCTAAAAACTAGGCTAATTAACATTGAATTGACAAAATAATATTTTCTCAAAAACTATTTTCTGAGATTGGACACTAAAGTGAATTGGTCTTGTATGGTGGAGACATAAAAACGGGATTTAGAGCCTATATAACTGGGCTATCTTAATACACGAGAGGTAGACATATAATAGAGCTAAAATCACCCTAAAAACTAGGCTAATTAACATTGAATTGACAAAATAATATTTTCTCAAAAACTATTTTCTGAGATTGGACACTAAAGTGAATTGGTCTTGTATGGTGGAGACATAAAAACGGGATTTAGAGCCTCTATAACTGGGCTATCTTAATACACGAGAGGTAGACATATAATAGAGCTAAAATCACCCTAAAAACTAGGCTAATTAACATTGAATTGACAAAATAATATTTTCTCAAAAACTATTTTCTGAGATTGGACACTAAAGTGAATTGGTCTTGTATGGTGGAGACATAAAAACGGGATTTAGAGCCTCTATAACTGGGCTATCTACACGGGAGGTAGACATATAATAGAGCTAAAATCACCCTAAAAACTAGGCTAATTAACATTGAATTGACAAAATAATATAAACGGGATTTAGAGCCTCTATAACTGGGCTATCTACACGAGAGGTAGACATATCATAGAGCTAAAATCACCCTAAAAACTAGGCTAATTAACATTGAATTGACAAAATAATATTTTCTCAAAAACTATTTTCTGAGATTGGACACTAAAGTGAATTGGTCTTGTATGGTGGAGACATAAAACGGGATTTAGAGCCTCTATAACTGGGCTATCTTAATACATGAGAGGTAGACATATAATAGAGCTAAAATCACCCTAAAAACTAGGCTAATTAACATTGAATTGACAAAATAATATTTTCTCAAAAACTATTTTCTGAGATTGGACACTAAAGTGAATTGGTCTTGTATGGTGGAGACATAAAACGGGATTTAGAGCCTCTATAACTGGGCTATCTACACGAGAGGTAGACATATAATAGAGCTAAAATCACCCTAAAAACTAGGCTAATTAACATTGAATTGACAAAATAATATTTTCTCAAAAACTATTTTCTGAGATTGGACACTAAAGTGAATTGGTCTTGTATGGTGGAGACATAAAACGGGATTTAGAGCCTTTATAACTGGGCTATCTACACGAGAGGTAGACATATAATAGAGCTAAAATCACCCTAAAAACTAGGCTAATTAACATTGAATTGACAAAATAATATTTTCTCAAAAACTATTTTCTGAGATTGGACACTAAAGTGAATTGGTCTTGTATGGTGGAGACACAAAACACGATTTAGAGCCCCTATAACTGGGCTATCTACATACACGAGAGGTAGACACATAATAGAGCTAAAATCACCCTAAAAACTAGGCTAATTAACATTGAATTGACAAAATAATATTTTCTCAAAAACTATTTTCTGAGATTGGACACTAAAGTGAATTGGTCTTGTATGGTGGAGACATAAAACGGGATTTAGAGCCTCTATAACTGGGCTATCTTAATACATGAGAGGTAGACATATAATAGAGCTAAAATCACCCTAAAAACTAGGCTAATTAACATTGAATTGACAAAATAATATTTTCTCAAAAACTATTTTCTGAGATTGGACACTAAAGTGAATTGGTCTTGTATGGTGGAGACATAAAAACGGGATTTAGAGCCTCTATAACTGGGCTATCTTAATACACGAGAGGTAGACATATAATAGAGCTAAAATCACCCTAAAAACTAAGCTAATTAACATTGAATTGACAAAATAATATTTTCTCAAAAACTATTTTCTGAGATTGGACACTAAAGTGAATTGGACTTGTATGGTGGAGACATAAAAACGGGATTTAGAGCCTCTATAACTGGGCTATCTTAATACACGAGAGGTAGACATATAATAGAGCTAAAATCACCCTAAAAACTAGGCTAATTAACATTGAATTGACAAAATAATATTTTCTCAAAAACTATTTTCTGAGATTGGACACTAAAGTGAATTGGACTTGTATGGTGGAGACACAAAACGGGATTTAGAGCCTCTATAACTGGGCTATCTTAATACACGAGAGGTAGACATATAATAGAGCTAAAATCACCCTAAAAACTAGGCTAATTAACATTGAATTGACAAAATAATATTTTCTCAAAAACTATTTTCTGAGATTGGACACTAAAGTGAATTGGTCTTGTATGGTGGAGACATAAAAACGGGATTTAGAGCCCCTATAACTGGGCTATCTTAATACACGAGAGGTAGACATATAATAGAGCTAAAATCACCCTAAAAACTAAGATAATTAACATTGAATTGACAAAATAATATAAACGGGATTTAGAGCCTCTATAACTGGGCTATCTACACGAGAGGTAGACATATAATAGAGCTAAAATCACCCTAAAAACTAGGCTAATTAACATTGAATTGACAAAATAATATTTTCTCAAAAACTATTTTCTGAGATTGGTCACTAAAGTGAATTGGTCTTGTATGGTGGAGACATAAAACGGGATTTACAGCCTTTATAACTGGGCTATCTACACGAGAGGTAGACATATAATAGAGCTAAAATCACCCTAAAAACTAGGCTAATTAACATTGAATTGACAAAATAATATTTTCTCAAAAACTATTTTCTGAGATTGGACACTAAAGTGAATTGGACTTGTATGGTGGAGACACAAAACGGGATTTAGAGCCTCTATAACTGGGCTATCTTAATACACGAGAGGTAGACATATAATAGAGCTAAAATCACCCTAAAAACTAAGATAATTAACATTGAATTGACAAAATAATATTTTCTCAAAAACTATTTTCTGAGATTGGACACAAAAGTGAATTGGACTTGTATGGTGGAGACACAAAACGGGATTTAGAGCCTCTATAACTGGGCTATCTACACGAGAGGTAGACATATAGTAGAGCTAAAATCACCCTAAAAACTAAGATAATTAACATTGAATTGACAAAATAATATTTTCTCAAAAACTATTTTCTGAGATTGGACACTAAAGTGAATTGGTCTTGTATGGTGGAGACATAAAACACGATTTAGAGCCCCTATAACTGGGCTATCTTAATACATGAGAGGTAGACATATAATAGAGCTAAAATCACCCTAAAAACTAAGATAATTAACATTGAATTGACAAAATAATATTTTCTCAAAAACTATTTTCTGAGATTGGACACTAAAGTGAATTGGTCTTGTATGGTGGAGACATAAAACACGATTTAGAGCCCCTATAACTGGGCTATCTTAATACATGAGAGGTAGACATATAATAGAGCTAAAATCACCCTAAAAACTAAGATAATTAACATTGAATTGACAAAATAATATTTTCTCAAAAACTATTTTCTGAGATTGGACACTAAAGTGAATTGGTCTTGTATGGTGGAGACATAAAACGCGATTTAGAGCCTTTATAACTGGGCTATCTACACGAGAGGTAGACATATAATAGAGCTAAAATCACCCTAAAAACTAGGCTAATTAACATTGAATTGACAAAATAATATAAACGGGATTTAGAGCCTCTATAACTGGGCTATCTTAATACACGAGAGGTAGACATATAATAGAGCTAAAATCACCCTAAAAACTAGGCTAATTAACATTGAATTGACAAAATAATATTTTCTCAAAAACTATTTTCTGAGATTGGACACTAAAGTGAATTGGTCTTGTATGGTGGAGATATAAAACGGGATTTAGAGCCTCTATAACTGGGCTATCTTAATACATGAGAGGTAGACATAATATTATAATAGAGCTAAAATCACCCTAAAAACTAGGCTAATTAACATTGAATTGACAAAATAATATTTTCTCAAAAACTATTTTCTGAGATTGGACACTAAAGTGAATTGGTCTTGTATGGTGGAGACACAAAACGGGATTTAGAGCCTCTATAACTGGGCTATCTTAATACATGAGAGGTAGACATAATATTATAATAGAGCTAAAATCACCCTAAAAACTAGGCTAATTAACATTGAATTGACAAAATAATATTTTCTCAAAAACTATTTTCTGAGATTGGACACTAAAGTGAATTGGTCTTGTATGGTGGAGACACAAAACACGATTTAGAGCCAATATAACTGGGCTATCTTAATACATGAGAGGTAGACACATAATAGAGCTAAAATCACCCTAAAAACTAAGATAATTAACATTGAATTGACAAAATAATATTTTCTCAAAAACTATTTTCTGAGATTGGACACTAAAGTGAATTGGTCTTGTATGGTGGAGACATAAAAACGGGATTTAGAGCCCCTATAACTGGGCTATCTTAATACACGAGAGGTAGACATATATTAGAGCTAAAATCACCCTACAAACTAAGATAATTAACATTGAATTGACAAAATAATATTTTCTCAAAAACTATTTTCTGAGATTGGACACTAAAGTGAATTGGTCTTGTATGGTGGAGACATAAAAACGGGATTTAGAGCCCCTATAACTGGGCTATCTTAATACACGAGAGGTAGACATATAATAGAGCTAAAATCACCCTAAAAACTAGGCTAATTAACATTGAATTGACAAAATAATATTTTCTCAAAAACTATTTTCTGAGATTGGACACTAAAGTGAATTGGTCTTGTATGGTGGAGACATAAAACGGGATTTAGAGCCCCTATAACTGGGCTATCTTAATACATGAGAGGTAGACATATAATAGAGCTAAAATCACCCTAAAAACTAGGCTAATTAACATTGAATTGACAAAATAAAATTTCTCAAAAACTATTTTCTGAGATTGGACACTAAAGTGAATTGGTCTTGTATGGTGGAGACATAAAACGGGATTTAGAGCCCCTATAACTGGGCTATCTTAATACATGAGAGGTAGACATATAATAGAGCTAAAATCACCCTAAAAACTAGGCTAATTAACATTGAATTGACAAAATAATATTTTCTCAAAAACTATTTTCTGAGATTGGACACTAAAGTGAATTGGTCTTGTATGGTGGAGACATAAAACGGGATTTAGAGCCCCTATAACTGGGCTATCTTAATACATGAGAGGTAGACATATAATAGAGCTAAAATCACCCTAAAAACTAGGCTAATTAACATTGAATTGACAAAATAATATTTTCTCAAAAACTATTTTCTGAGATTGGACACTAAAGTGAATTGGTCTTGTATGGTGGAGACATAAAAACTGGGATTTAGAGCCTCTATAACTGGGCTATCTACACGAGAGGTAGACATATAATAGAGCTAAAATCACCCTAACACTAGTCTAATTAACATTGAATTGACAAAATAATATTTTCTCAAAAACTATTTTCTGAGATTGGACACTAAAGTGAATTGGTCTTGTATGGTGGAGACATAAAACGGGATTTAGAGCCTCTATAACTGGGCTATCTTAATACATGATAGGTAGACATAATAGAGCTAAAATCACCCTAAAAACTAGGCTAATTAACATTGAATTGACAAAATAATATTTTCTCAAAAACTATTTTCTGAGATTGGACACTAAAGTGAATTGGTCTTGTATGGTGGAGACATAAAACGGGATTTAGAGCCTCTATAACTGGGCTATCTTAATACATGAGAGGTAGACATATAATAGAGCTAAAATCACCCTAAAAACTAGGCTAATTAACATTGAATTGACAAAATAATATTTTCTCAAAAACTATTTTCTGAGATTGGACACTAAAGTGAATTGGTCTTGTATGGTGGAGACATAAAAACGGGATTTAGAGCCTCTATAACTGGGCTATCTACATACACGAGAGGTAGACATATAATAGAGCTAAAATCACCCTAAAAACTAGGCTAATTAACATTGAATTGACAAAATAATATTTTCTCAAAAACTATTTTCTGAGATTGGACACTAAAGTGAATTGGTCTTGTATGGTGGAGACATAAAAACGGGATTTAGAGCCTCTTTAACTGGGCTATCTTAATACACGAGAGGTAGACATATAATAGAGCTAAAATCACCCTAAAAACTAGTCTAATTAACATTGAATTGACAAAATAATATTTTCTCAAAAACTATTTTCTGAGATTGGACACTAAAGTGAATTGGTCTTGTATGGTGGAGACATAAAAACGGGATTTAGAGCCTCTATAACTGGGCTATCTTAATACACGAGAGGTAGACATATAATAGAGCTAAAATCACCCTAAAAACTAGTCTAATTAACATTGAATTGACAAAATAATATTTTCTCAAAAACTATTTTCTGAGATTGGACACTAAAGTGAATTGGTCTTGTATGGTGGAGACATAAAAACGGGATGTAGAGCCTCTATAACTGGGCTATCTTAATACACGAGAGGTAGACATATAATAGAGCTAAAATCACCCTAAAAACTAGTCTAATTAACATTGAATTGACAAAATAATATTTTCTCAAAAACTATTTTCTGAGATTGGACACTAAAGTGAATTGGTCTTGTATGGTGGAGACATAAAAACGGGATTTAGAGCCTCTATAACTGGGCTATCTTAATACACGAGAGGTAGACATATAATAGAGCTAAAATCACCCTAAAAACTAGTCTAATTAACATTGAATTGACAAAATAATATTTTCTCAAAAACTATTTTCTGAGATTGGACACTAAAGTGAATTGGTCTTGTATGGTGGAGACATAAAAACGGGATTTAGAGCCTCTATAACTGGGCTATCTTAATACACGAGAGGTAGACACATAATAGAGCTAAAATCACCCTAAAAACTAGTCTAATTAACATTGAATTGACAAAATAATATTTTCTCAAAAACTATTTTCTGAGATTGGACACTAAAGTGAATTGGTCTTGTATGGTGGAGACATAAAAACGGGATTTAGAGCCTCTATAACTGGACTATCTTAATACACGAGAGGTAGACATATAATAGAGCTAAAATCACCCTAAAAACTAGGCTAATTAACATTGAATTGACAAAATAATATTTTCTCAAAAACTATTTTCTGAGATTGGACACTAAAGTGAATTGGTCTTGTATGGTGGAGACATAAAAACGGGATTTAGAGCCTCTATAACTGGGCTATCTTAATACACGAGAGGTAGACATATAATAGAGCTAAAATCACCCTAAAAACTAGGCTAATTAACATTGAATTGACAAAATAATATTTTCTCAAAAACTATTTTCTGAGATTGGACACTAAAGTGAATTGGTCTTGTATGGTGGAGACATAAAAACGGGATTTAGAGCCTCTATAACTGGGCTATCTTAATACACGAGAGGTAGACATATAATAGAGCTAAAATCACCCTAAAAACTAGGCTAATTAACATTGAATTGACAAAATAATATTTTCTCAAAAACTATTTTCTGAGATTGGACACTAAAGTGAATTGGTCTTGTATGGTGGAGACATAAAAACGGGATTTAGAGCCTCTATAACTGGGCTATCTTAATACACGAGAGGTAGACATATAATAGAGCTAAAATCACCCTAAAAACTAGGCTAATTAACATTGAATTGACAAAATAATATTTTCTCAAAAACTATTTTCTGAGATTGGACACTAAAGTGAATTGGTCTTGTATGGTGGAGACATAAAAACGGGATTTAGAGCCTCTATAACTGGGCTATCTACACGGGAGGTAGACATATAATAGAGCTAAAATCACCCTAAAAACTAGGCTAATTAACATTGAATTGACAAAATAATATAAACGGGATTTAGAGCCTCTATAACTGGGCTATCTACACGAGAGGTAGACATATAATAGAGCTAAAATCACCCTAAAAACTAGGCTAATTAACATTGAATTGACAAAATAATATTTTCTCAAAAACTATTTTCTGAGATTGGACACTAAAGTGAATTGGTCTTGTATGGTGGAGACATCAAACGGGATTTATAGCCTCTATAACTGGGCTATCTTAATACATGAGAGGTAGACATATAATAGAGCTAAAATCACCCTAAAAACTAGGCTAATTAACATTGAATTGACAAAATAATATTTTCTCAAAAACTATTTTCTGAGATTGGACACTAAAGTGAATTGGTCTTGTATGGTGGAGACATAAAACGGGATTTAGAGCCTCTATAACTGGGCTATCTACACGAGAGGTAGACATATAATAGAGCTAAAATCACCCTAAAAACTAGGCTAATTAACATTGAATTGACAAAATAATATTTTCTCAAAAACTCTTTTCTGAGATTGGACACTAAAGTGAATTGGTCTTGTATGGTGGAGACATAAAACGGGATTTAGAGCCTTTATAACTGGGCTATCTACACGAGAGGTAGACATATAATAGAGCTAAAATCACCCTAACAACTAGGCTAATTAACATTGAATTGACAAAATAATATTTTCTCAAAAACTATTTTCTGAGATTGGACACTAAAGTGAATTGGTCTTGTATGGTGGAGACACAAAACACGATTTAGAGCCCCTATAACTGGGCTATCTACATACACGAGAGGTAGACACATAATAGAGCTAAAATCACCCTAAAAACTAGGCTAATTAACATTGAATTGACAAAATAATATTTTCTCAAAAACTATTTTCTGAGATTGGACACTAAAGTGAATTGGTCTTGTATGGTGGAGACATAAAACGGGATTTAGAGCCTCTATAACTGGGCTATCTTAATACATGAGAGGTAGACATATAATAGAGCTAAAATCACCCTAAAAACTAGGCTAATTAACATTGGATTGACAAAATAATATTTTCTCAAAAACTATTTTCTGAGATTGGACACTAAAGTGAATTGGTCTTGTTTGGTGGTGACATAAAACGGGATTTAGAGCCTCTATAACTGGGCTATCTTAATACATGAGAGGTAGACATATAATAGAGCTAAAATCACCCTAAAAACTAGGCTAATTAACATTGAATTGACAAAATAATATTTTCTCAAAAACTATTTTCTGAGATTGGACACTAAAGTGATTTGGTCTTGTATGGTGGAGACATAAAAACGGGATTTAGAGCCTCTATAACTGGGCTATCTTAATACATGAGAGGTAGACATATAATAGAGCTAAAATCACCCTAAAAACTAGGCTAATTAACATTGAATTGACAAAATAATATTTTCTCAAAAACTATTTTCTGAGATTGGACACTAAAGTGAATTGGTCTTGTATGGTGGAGACATAAAACGGGATTTAGAGCCTCTATAACTGGGCTATCTTAATACACGAGAGGTAGACATATAATAGAGCTAAAATCACCCTAAAAACTAGGCTAATTAACATTGAATTGACAAAATAATATTTTCTCAAAAACTATTTTCTGAGATTGGACACTAAAGTGAATTGGTCTTGTATGGTGGAGACATAAAACGGGATTTAGAGCCTCTATAACTGGGCTATCTTAATACACGAGAGGTAGACATATAATAGAGCTAAAATCACCCTAAAAACTAGGCTAATTAACATTGAATTGACAAAATAATAATTTCTCAAAAACTATTTTCTGAGATTGGACACTAAAGTGAATTGGTCTTGTATGGTGGAGACATAAAAACGGGATTTAGAGCCTCTATAACTGGGCTATCTTAATACACGAGAGGTAGACATATAATAGAGCTAAAATCACCCTAAAAACTAGTCTAATTAACATTGAATTGACAAAATAATATTTTCTCAAAAAATATTTTCTGAGATTGGACACTAAAGTGAATTGGTCTTGTATGGTGGAGACATAAAACGGGATTTAGAGCCTTTATAACTGGGCTATCTACACGAGAGGTAGACATATAATAGAGCTAAAATCAGCCTAAAAACTAGGCTAATTAACATTGAATTGACAAAATAATATTTTCTCAAAAACTATTTTCTGAGATTGGACACTAAAGTGAATTGGTCTTGTATGGTGGAGACACAAAACACGATTTAGAGCCCCTATAACTGGGCTATCTACATACACGAGAGGTAGACACATAATAGAGCTAAAATCACCCTAAAAACTAGGCTAATTAACATTGAATTGACAAAATAATATTTTCTCAAAAACTATTTTCTGAGATTGGACACTAAAGTGAATTGGTCTTGTATGGTGGAGACATAAAACGGGATTTAGAGCCTCTATAACTGGGCTATCTTAATACATGAGAGGTAGACATATAATAGAGCTAAAATCACCCTAAAAACTAGGCTAATTAACATTGGATTGACAAAATAATATTTTCTCAAAAACTATTTTCTGAGATTGGACACTAAAGTGAATTGGTCTTGTATGGTGGAGACATAAAACGGGATTTAGAGCCTCTATAACTGGGCTATCTTAATACATGAGAGGTAGACATATAATAGAGCTAAAATCACCCTAAAAACTAGGCTAATTAACATTGAATTGACAAAATAATATTTTCTCAAAAACTATTTTCTGAGATTGGACACTAAAGTGATTTGGTCTTGTATGGTGGAGACATAAAAACGGGATTTAGAGCCTCTATAACTGGGCTATCTTAATACATGAGAGGTAGACATATAATAGAGCTAAAATCACCCTAAAAACTAGGCTAATTAACATTGAATTGACAAAATAATATTTTCTCAAAAACTATTTTCTGAGATTGGACACTAAAGTGAATTGGTCTTGTATGGTGGAGACATAAAACGGGATTTAGAGCCTCTATAACTGGGCTATCTTAATACACGAGAGGTAGACATATAATAGAGCTAAAATCACCCTAAAAACTAGGCTAATTAACATTGAATTGACAAAATAATAATTTCTCAAAAACTATTTTCGGAGATTGGACACTAAAGTGAATTGGTCTTGTATGGTGGAGACATAAAAACGGGATTTAGAGCCTCTATAACTGGGCTATCTTAATACACGAGAGGTAGACATATAATAGAGCTAAAATCACCCTAAAAACTAGTCTAATTAACATTGAATTGACAAAATAATATTTTCTCAAAAACTATTTTCTGAGATTGGACATTAAAGTGAATTGGTCTTGTATGGTGGAGACATAAAAACGGGATTTAGAGCCTCTATAACTGGGCTATCTTAATACACGAGAGGTAGACATATAATAGAGCTAAAATCACCCTAAAAACTAGGCTAATTAACATTGAATTGACAAAATAATATAAACGGGATTTAGAGCCTCTATAACTGGACTATCTTAATACACGAGAGGTAGACATATAATAGAGCTAAAATCACCCTAAAAACTAGGCTAATTAACATTGAATTGACAAAATAATATTTTCTCAAAAACTATTTTCTGAGATTGGACACTAAAGTGAATTGGTCTTGTATGGTGGAGATATAAAACGGGATTTAGAGCCTCTATAACTGGGCTATCTTAATACATGAGAGGTAGACATAATATTATAATAGAGCTAAAATCACCCTAAAAACTAGGCTAATTAACATTGAATTGACAAAATAATATTTTCTCAAAAACTATTTTCTGAGATTGGACACTAAAGTGAATTGGTCTTGTATGGTGGAGACACAAAACGGGATTTAGAGCCTCCATAACTGGGCTATCTTAATACATGAGAGGTAGACATAATAATATAATAGAGCTAAAATCACCCTAAAAACTAGGCTAATTAACATTGAATTGACAAAATAATATTTTCTCAAAAACTATTTTCTGAGATTGGACACTAAAGTGAATTGGTCTTGTATGGTGGAGACACAAAACACGATTTAGAGCCAATATAACTGGGCTATCTTAATACATGAGAGGTAGACACATAATAGAGCTAAAATCACCCTAAAAACTAAGATAATTAACATTGAATTGACAAAATAATATTTTCTCAAAAACTATTTTCTGAGATTGGACACTAAAGTGAATTGGTCTTGTATGGTGGAGACATAAAAACGGGATTTAGAGCCCCTATAACTGGGCTATCTTAATACACGAGAGGTAGACATATAATAGAGCTAAAATCACCCTACAAACTAAGATAATTAACATTGAATTGACAAAATAATATTTTCTCAAAAACTATTTTCTGAGATTGGACACTAAAGTGAATTGGTCTTGTATGGTGGAGACATAAAAACGGGATTTAGAGCCCCTATAACTGGGCTATCTTAATACACGAGAGGTAGACATATAATAGAGCTAAAATCACCCTAAAAACTAGGCTAATTAACATTGAATTGACAAAATAATATTTTCTCAAAAACTATTTTCTGAGATTGGACACTAAAGTGAATTGGTCTTGTATGGTGGAGACATAAAACGGGATTTAGAGCCCCTATAACTGGGCTATCTTAATACATGAGAGGTAGACATATAATAGAGCTAAAATCACCCTAAAAACTAGGCTAATTAACATTGAATTGACAAAATAAAATTTTCTCAAAAACTATTTTCTGAGATTGGACACTAAAGTGAATTGGTCTTGTATGGTGGAGACATAAAACGGGATTTAGAGCCCCTATAACTGGGCTATCTTAATACATGAGAGGTAGACATATAATAGAGCTAAAATCACCCTAAAAACTAGGCTAATTAACATTGAATTGACAAAATAATATTTTCTCAAAAACTATTTTCTGAGATTGGACACTAAAGTGAATTGGTCTTGTATGGTGGAGACATAAAACGGGATTTAGAGCCCCTATAACTGGGCTATCTTAATACATGAGAGGTAGACATATAATAGAGCTAAAATCACCCTAAAAACTAGGCTAATTAACATTGAATTGACAAAATAATATTTTCTCAAAAACTATTTTCTGAGATTGGACACTAAAGTGAATTGGTCTTGTATGGTGGAGACATAAAAACTGGGATTTAGAGCCTCTATAACTGGGCTATCTACACGAGAGGTAGACATATAATAGAGCTAAAATCACCCTAACACTAGTCTAATTAACATTGAATTGACAAAATAATATTTTCTCAAAAACTATTTTCTGAGATTGGACACTAAAGTGAATTGGTCTTGTATGGTGGAGACATAAAACGGGATTTAGAGCCTCTATAACTGGGCTATCTTAATACATGATAGGTAGACATATAATAGAGCTAAAATCACCCTAAAAACTAGGCTAATTAACATTGAATTGACAAAATAATATTTTCTCAAAAACTATTTTCTGAGATTGGACACTAAAGTGAATTGGTCTTGTATGGTGGAGACATAAAACGGGATTTAGAGCCTCTATAACTGGGCTATCTTAATACATGAGAGGTAGACATATAATAGAGCTAAAATCACCCTAAAAACTAGGCTAATTAACATTGAATTGACAAAATAATATTTTCTCAAAAACTATTTTCTGAGATTGGACACTAAAGTGAATTGGTCTTGTATGGTGGAGACATAAAAACGGGATTTAGAGCCCCTATAACTGGGCTATCTTAATACATGAGAGGTAGACATATAATAGAGCTAAAATCACCCTAAAAACTAGGCTAATTAATATTTTCTCAAAAACTATTTTCTGAGATTGGACACTAAAGTGAATTGGTCTTGTATGGTGGAGACATAAAAACGGGATTTAGAGCCTCTATAACTGGGCTATCTACATACACGAGAGGTAGACATATAATAGAGCTAAAATCACCCTAAAAACTAGGCTAATTAACATTGAATTGACAAAATAATATTTTCTCAAAAACTATTTTCTGAGATTGGACACTAAAGTGAATTGGTCTTGTATGGTGGAGACATAAAAACGGGATTTAGAGCCTCTTTAACTGGGCTATCTTAATACACGAGAGGTAGACATATAATAGAGCTAAAATCACCCTAAAAACTAGTCTAATTAACATTGAATTGACAAAATAATATTTTCTCAAAAACTATTTTCTGAGATTGGACACTAAAGTGAATTGGTCTTGTATGGTGGAGACATAAAACGGGATTTAGAGCCTCTATAACTGGGCTATCTACACGAGAGGTAGACATATAATAGAGCTAAAATCACCCTAAAAACTAGGCTAATTAACATTGAATTGACAAAATAATATTTTCTCAAAAACTATTTTCTGAGATTGGACACTAAAGTGAATTGGTCTTGTATGGTGGAGACATAAAACGGGATTTAGAGCCTTTATAACTGGGCTATCTACACGAGAGGTAGACATATAATAGAGCTAAAATCACCCTAACAACTAGGCTAATTAACATTGAATTGACAAAATAATATTTTCTCAAAAACTATTTTCTGAGATTGGACACTAAAGTGAATTGGTCTTGTATGGTGGAGACACAAAACACGATTTAGAGCCCCTATAACTGGGCTATCTACATACACGAGAGGTAGACACATAATAGAGCTAAAATCACCCTAAAAACTAGGCTAATTAACATTGAATTGACAAAATAATATTTTCTCAAAAACTATTTTCTGAGATTGGACACTAAAGTGAATTGGTCTTGTATGGTGGAGACATAAAACGGGATTTAGAGCCTCTATAACTGGGCTATCTTAATACATGAGAGGTAGACATATAATAGAGCTAAAATCACCCTAAAAACTAGGCTAATTAACATTGGATTGACAAAATAATATTTTCTCAAAAACTATTTTCTGAGATTGGACACTAAAGTGAATTGGTCTTGTTTGGTGGTGACATAAAACGGGATTTAGAGCCTCTATAACTGGGCTATCTTAATACATGAGAGGTAGACATATAATAGAGCTAAAATCACCCTAAAAACTAGGCTAATTAACATTGAATTGACAAAATAATATTTTCTCAAAAACTATTTTCTGAGATTGGACACTAAAGTGATTTGGTCTTGTATGGTGGAGACATAAAAACGGGATTTAGAGCCTCTATAACTGGGCTATCTTAGTACATGAGAGGTAGACATATAATAGAGCTAAAATCACCCTAAAAACTAGGCTAATTAACATTGAATTGACAAAATAATATTTTCTCAAAAACTATTTTCTGAGATTGGACACTAAAGTGAATTGGTCTTGTATGGTGGAGACATAAAACGGGATTTAGAGCCTCTATAACTGGGCTATCTTAATACACGAGAGGTAGACATATAATAGAGCTAAAATCACCCTAAAAACTAGGCTAATTAACATTGAATTGACAAAATAATATTTTCTCAAAAACTATTTTCTGAGATTGGACACTAAAGTGAATTGGTCTTGTATGGTGGAGACATAAAACGGGATTTAGAGCCTCTATAACTGGGCTATCTTAATACACGAGAGGTAGACATATAATAGAGCTAAAATCACCCTAAAAACTAGGCTAATTAACATTGAATTGACAAAATAATAATTTCTCAAAAACTATTTTCTGAGATTGGACACTAAAGTGAATTGGTCTTGTATGGTGGAGACATAAAAACGGGATTTAGAGCCTCTATAACTGGGCTATCTTAATACACGAGAGGTAGACATATAATAGAGCTAAAATCACCCTAAAAACTAGTCTAATTAACATTGAATTGACAAAATAATATTTTCTCAAAAACTATTTTCTGAGATTGGACATTAAAGTGAATTGGTCTTGTATGGTGGAGACATAAAACGGGATTTAGAGCCTCTATAACTGGGCTATCTACACGAGAGGTAGACATATAATAGAGCTAAAATCACCCTAAAAACTAGGCTAATTAACATTGAATTGACAAAATAATATTTTCTCAAAAACTATTTTCTGAGATTGGACACTAAAGTGAATTGGTCTTGTATGGTGGAGACATAAAACGGGATTTAGAGCCTTTATAACTGGGCTATCTACACGAGAGGTAGACATATAATAGAGCTAAAATCACCCTAAAAACTAGGCTAATTAACATTGAATTGACAAAATAATATTTTCTCAAAAACTATTTTCTGAGATTGGACACTAAAGTGAATTGGTCTTGTATGGTGGAGACACAAAACACGATTTAGAGCCCCTATAACTGGGCTATCTACATACACGAGAGGTAGACACATAATAGAGCTAAAATCACCCTAAAAACTAGGCTAATTAACATTGAATTGACAAAATAATATTTTCTCAAAAACTATTTTCTGAGATTGGACACTAAAGTGAATTGGTCTTGTATGGTGGAGACATAAAACGGGATTTAGAGCCTCTATAACTGGGCTATCTTAATACATGAGAGGTAGACATATAATAGAGCTAAAATCACCCTAAAAACTAGGCTAATTAACATTGGATTGACAAAATAATATTTTCTCAAAAACTATTTTCTGAGATTGGACACTAAAGTGAATTGGTCTTGTATGGTGGAGACATAAAACGGGATTTAGAGCCTCTATAACTGGGCTATCTTAATACATGAGAGGTAGACATATAATAGAGCTAAAATCACCCTAAAAACTAGGCTAATTAACATTGAATTGACAAAATAATATTTTCTCAAAAACTATTTTCTGAGATTGGACACTAAAGTGATTTGGTCTTGTATGGTGGAGACATAAAAACGGGATTTAGAGCCTCTATAACTGGGCTATCTTAATACATGAGAGGTAGACATATAATAGAGCTAAAATCACCCTAAAAACTAGGCTAATTAACATTGAATTGACAAAATAATATTTTCTCAAAAACTATTTTCTGAGATTGGACACTAAAGTGAATTGGTCTTGTATGGTGGAGACATAAAACGGGATTTAGAGCCTCTATAACTGGGCTATCTTAATACACGAGAGGTAGACATATAATAGAGCTAAAATCACCCTAAAAACTAGGCTAATTAACATTGAATTGACAAAATAATATTTTCTCAAAAACTATTTTCTGAGATTGGACACTAAAGTGAATTGGTCTTGTATGGTGGAGACATAAAACGGGATTTAGAGCCTCTATAACTGGGCTATCTTAATACACGAGAGGTAGACATATAATAGAGCTAAAATCACCCTAAAAACTAGGCTAATTAACATTGAATTGACAAAATAATAATTTCTCAAAAACTATTTTCTGAGATTGGACACTAAAGTGAATTGGTCTTGTATGGTGGAGACATAAAAACGGGATTTAGAGCCTCTATAACTGGGCTATCTTAATACACGAGAGGTAGACATATAATAGAGCTAAAATCACCCTAAAAACTAGTCTAATTAACATTGAATTGACAAAATAATATTTTCTCAAAAACTATTTTCTGAGATTGGACATTAAAGTGAATTGGTCTTGTATGGTGGAGACATAAAAACGGGATTTAGAGCCTCTATAACTGGGCTATCTTAATACACGAGAGGTAGACATATAATAGAGCTAAAATCACCCTAAAAACTAGGCTAATTAACATTGAATTGACAAAATAATATAAACGGGATTTAGAGCCTCTATAACTGGGCTATCTTAATACACGAGAGGTAGACATATAATAGAGCTAAAATCACCCTAAAAACTAGGCTAATTAACATTGAATTGACAAAATAATATTTTCTCAAAAACTATTTTCTGAGATTGGACACTAAAGTGAATATTATTGGTCTTGTATGGTGGAGATATAAAACGGGATTTAGAGCCTCTATAACTGGGCTATCTTAATACATGAGAGGTAGACATAATATTATAATAGAGCTAAAATCACCCTAAAAACTAGGCTAATTAACATTGAATTGACAAAATAATATTTTCTCAAAAACTATTTTCTGAGATTGGACACTAAAGTGAATTGGTCTTGTATGGTGGAGACACAAAACGGGATTTAGAGCCTCCATAACTGGGCTATCTTAATACATGAGAGGTAGACATAATATTATAATAGAGCTAAAATCACCCTAAAAACTAGGCTAATTAACATTGAATTGACAAAATAATATTTTCTCAAAAACTATTTTCTGAGATTGGACACTAAAGTGAATTGGTCTTGTATGGTGGAGACACAAAACACGATTTAGAGCCAATATAACTGGGCTATCTTAATACATGAGAGGTAGACACATAATAGAGCTAAAATCACCCTAAAAACTAAGATAATTAACATTGAATTGACAAAATAATATTTTCTCAAAAACTATTTTCTGAGATTGGACACTAAAGTGAATTGGTCTTGTATGGTGGAGACATAAAAACGGGATTTAGAGCCCCTATAACTGGGCTATCTTAATACACGAGAGGTAGACATATAATAGAGCTAAAATCACCCTACAAACTAAGATAATTAACATTGAATTGACAAAATAATATTTTCTCAAAAACTATTTTCTGAGATTGGACACTAAAGTGAATTGGTCTTGTATGGTGGAGACATAAAAACGGGATTTAGAGCCCCTATAACTGGGCTATCTTAATACACGAGAGGTAGACATATAATAGAGCTAAAATCACCCTAAAAACTAGGCTAATTAACATTGAATTGACAAAATAATATTTTCTCAAAAACTATTTTCTGAGATTGGACACTAAAGTGAATTGGTCTTGTATGGTGGAGACATAAAACGGGATTTAGAGCCCCTATAACTGGGCTATCTTAATACATGAGAGGTAGACATATAATAGAGCTAAAATCACCCTAAAAACTAGGCTAATTAACATTGAATTGACAAAATAAAATTTTCTCAAAAACTATTTTCTGAGATTGGACACTAAAGTGAATTGGTCTTGTATGGTGGAGACATAAAACGGGATTTAGAGCCCCTATAACTGGGCTATCTTAATACATGAGAGGTAGACATATAATAGAGCTAAAATCACCCTAAAAACTAGGCTAATTAACATTGAATTGACAAAATAATATTTTCTCAAAAACTATTTTCTGAGATTGGACACTAAAGTGAATTGGTCTTGTATGGTGGAGACATAAAACGGGATTTAGAGCCCCTATAACTGGGCTATCTTAATACATGAGAGGTAGACATATAATAGAGCTAAAATCACCCTAAAAACTAGGCTAATTAACATTGAATTGACAAAATAATATTTTCTCAAAAACTATTTTCTGAGATTGGACACTAAAGTGAATTGGTCTTGTATGGTGGAGACATAAAAACTGGGATTTAGAGCCTCTATAACTGGGCTATCTACACGAGAGGTAGACATATAATAGAGCTAAAATCACCCTAACACTAGTCTAATTAACATTGAATTGACAAAATAATATTTTCTCAAAAACTATTTTCTGAGATTGGACACTAAAGTGAATTGGTCTTGTATGGTGGAGACATAAAACGGGATTTAGAGCCTCTATAACTGGGCTATCTTAATACATGATAGGTAGACATATAATAGAGCTAAAATCACCCTAAAAACTAGGCTAATTAACATTGAATTGACAAAATAATATTTTCTCAAAAACTATTTTCTGAGATTGGACACTAAAGTGAATTGGTCTTGTATGGTGGAGACATAAAACGGGATTTAGAGCCTCTATAACTGGGCTATCTTAATACATGAGAGGTAGACATATAATAGAGCTAAAATCACCCTAAAAACTAGGCTAATTAACATTGAATTGACAAAATAATATTTTCTCAAAAACTATTTTCTGAGATTGGACACTAAAGTGAATTGGTCTTGTATGGTGGAGACATAAAAACGGGATTTAGAGCCCCTATAACTGGGCTATCTTAATACATGAGAGGTAGACATATAATAGAGCTAAAATCACCCTAAAAACTAGGCTAATTAATATTTTCTCAAAAACTATTTTCTGAGATTGGACACTAAAGTGAATTGGTCTTGTATGGTGGAGACATAACAACGGGATTTAGAGCCTCTATAACTGGGCTATCTACATACACGAGAGGTAGACATATAATAGAGCTAAAATCACCCTAAAAACTAGGCTAATTAACATTGAATTGACAAAATAATATTTTCTCAAAAACTATTTTCTGAGATTGGACACTAAAGTGAATTGGTCTTGTATGGTGGAGACATAAAAACGGGATTTAGAGCCTCTTTAACTGGGCTATCTTAATACACGAGAGGTAGACATATAATAGAGCTAAAATCACCCTAAAAACTAGTCTAATTAACATTGAATTGACAAAATAATATTTTCTCAAAAACTATTTTCTGAGATTGGACACTAAAGTGAATTGGTCTTGTATGGTGGAGACATAAAAACGGGATTTAGAGCCTCTATAACTGGGCTATCTTAATACACGAGAGGTAGACATATAATAGAGCTAAAATCACCCTAAAAACTAGTCTAATTAACATTGAATTGACAAAATAATATTTTCTCAAAAACTATTTTCTGAGATTGGACACTAAAGTGAATTGGTCTTGTATGGTGGAGACATAAAAACGGGATTTAGAGCCTCTATAAGTGGGCTATCTTAATACACGAGAGGTAGACATATAATAGAGCTAAAATCACCCTAAAAACTAGTCTAATTAACATTGAATTGACAAAATAATATTTTCTCAAAAACTATTTTCTGAGATTGGACACTAAAGTGAATTGGTCTTGTATGGTGGAGACATAAAAACGGGATTTAGAGCCTCTATAACTGGGCTATCTTAATACACGAGAGGTAGACATATAATAGAGCTAAAATCACCCTAAAAACTAGTCTAATTAACATTGAATTGACAAAATAATATTTTCTCAAAAACTATTTTCTGAGATTGGACACTAAAGTGAATTGGTCTTGTATGGTGGAGACATAAAAACGGGATTTAGAGCCTCTATAACTGGGCTATCTTAATACACGAGAGGTAGACACATAATAGAGCTAAAATCACCCTAAAAACTAGTCTAATTAACATTGAATTGACAAAATAATATTTTCTCAAAAACTATTTTCTGAGATTGGACACTAAAGTGAATTGGTCTTGTATGGTGGAGACATAAAAACGGGATTTAGAGCCTCTATAACTGGACTATCTTAATACACGAGAGGTAGACATATAATAGAGCTAAAATCACCCTAAAAACTAGGCTAATTAACATTGAATTGACAAAATAATATTTTCTCAAAAACTGTTTTCTGAGATTGGACACTAAAGTGAATTGGTCTTGTATGGTGGAGACATAAAAACGGGATTTAGAGCCTCTATAACTGGGCTATCTTAATACACGAGAGGTAAACATATAATAGAGCTAAAATCACCCTAAAAACTAGGCTAATTAACATTGAATTGACAAAATAATATTTTCTCAAAAACTATTTTCTGAGATTGGACACTAAAGTGAATTGGTCTTGTATGGTGGAGACATAAAAACGGGATTTAGAGCCTCTATAACTGGGCTATCTTAATACACGAGAGGTAGACATATAATAGAGCTAAAATCACCCTAAAAACTAGGCTAATTAACATTGAATTGACAAAATAATATTTTCTCAAAAACTATTTTCTGAGATTGGACACTAAAGTGAATTGGTCTTGTATGGTGGAGACATAAAAACGGGATTTAGAGCCTCTATAACTGGGCTATCTTAATACACGAGAGGTAGACATATAATAGAGCTAAAATCACCCTAAAAACTAGGCTAATTAACATTGAATTGACAAAATAATATTTTCTCAAAAACTATTTTCTGAGATTGGACACTAAAGTGAATTGGTCTTGTATGGTGGAGACATACAAACGGGATTTAGAGCCTCTATAACTGGGCTATCTACACGGGAGGTAGACATATAATAGAGCTAAAATCACCCTAAAAACTAGGCTAATTAACATTGAATTGACAAAATAATATAAACGGGATTTAGAGCCTCTATAACTGGGCTATCTACACGAGAGGTAGACATATAATAGAGCTAAAATCACCCTAAAAACTAGGCTAATTAACATTGAATTGACAAAATAATATTTTCTCAAAAACTATTTTCTGAGATTGGACACTAAAGTGAATTGGTCTTGTATGGTGGAGACATAAAACGGGATTTAGAGCCTCTATAACTGGGCTATCTTAATACATGAGAGGTAGACATATAATAGAGCTAAAATCACCCTAAAAACTAGGCTAATTAACATTGAATTGACAAAATAATATTTTCTCAAAAACTATTTTCTGAGATTGGACACTAAAGTGAATTGGTCTTGTATGGTGGAGACATAAAACGGGATTTAGAGCCTCTATAACTGGGCTATCTACACGAGAGGTAGACATATAATAGAGCTAAAATCACCCTAAAAACTAGGCTAATTAACATTGAATTGACAAAATAATATTTTCTCAAAAACTATTTTCTGAGATTGGACACTAAAGTGAATTGGTCTTGTATGGTGGAGACATAAAACGGGATTTAGAGCCTTTATAACTGGGCTATCTACACGAGAGGTAGACATATAATAGAGCTAAAATCACCCTAAAAACTAGGCTAATTAACATTGAATTGACAAAATAATATTTTCTCAAAAACTATTTTCTGAGATTGGACACTAAAGTGAATTGGTCTTGTATGGTGGAGACACAAAACACGATTTAGAGCCCCTATAACTGGGCTATCTACATACACGAGAGGTAGACACATAATAGAGCTAAAATCACCCTAAAAACTAGGCTAATTAACATTGAATTGACAAAATAATATTTTCTCAAAAACTATTTTCTGAGATTGGACACTAAAGTGAATTGGTCTTGTATGGTGGAGACACAAAACGGGATTTAGAGCCTCTATAACTGGGCTATCTTAATACATGAGAGGTAGACATAATATTATAATAGAGCTAAAATCACCCTAAAAACTAGGCTAATTAACATTGAATTGACAAAATAATATTTTCTCAAAAACTATTTTCTGAGATTGGACACTAAAGTGAATTGGTCTTGTATGGTGGAGACACAAAACACGATTTAGAGCCAATATAACTGGGCTATCTTAATACATGAGAGGTAGACACATAATAGAGCTAAAATCACCCTAAAAACTAAGATAATTAACATTGAATTGACAAAATAATATTTTCTCAAAAACTATTTTCTGAGATTGGACACTAAAGTGAATTGGTCTTGTATGGTGGAGACATAAAAACGGGATTTAGAGCCCCTATAACTGGGCTATCTTAATACACGAGAGGTAGACATATAATAGAGCTAAAATCACCCTACAAACTAAGATAATTAACATTGAATTGACAAAATAATATTTTCTCAAAAACTATTTTCTGAGATTGGACACTAAAGTGAATTGGTCTTGTATGGTGGAGACATAAAAACGGGATTTAGAGCCCCTATAACTGGGCTATCTTAATACACGAGAGGTAGACATATAATAGAGCTAAAATCACCCTAAAAACTAGGCTAATTAACATTGAATTGACAAAATAATATTTTCTCAAAAACTATTTTCTGAGATTGGACACTAAAGTGAATTGGTCTTGTATGGTGGAGACATAAAACGGGATTTAGAGCCCCTATAACTGGGCTATCTTAATACATGAGAGGTAGACATATAATAGAGCTAAAATCACCCTAAAAACTAGGCTAATTAACATTGAATTGACAAAATAAAATTTTCTCAAAAACTATTTTCTGAGATTGGACACTAAAGTGAATTGGTCTTGTATGGTGGAGACATAAAACGGGATTTAGAGCCCCTATAACTGGGCTATCTTAATACATGAGAGGTAGACATATAATAGAGCTAAAATCACCCTAAAAACTAGGCTAATTAACATTGAATTGACAAAATAATATTTTCTCAAAAACTATTTTCTGAGATTGGACACTAAAGTGAATTGGTCTTGTATGGTGGAGACATAAAACGGGATTTAGAGCCCCTATAACTGGGCTATCTTAATACATGAGAGGTAGACATATAATAGAGCTAAAATCACCCTAAAAACTAGGCTAATTAACATTGAATTGACAAAATAATATTTTCTCAAAAACTATTTTCTGAGATTGGACACTAAAGTGAATTGGTCTTGTATGGTGGAGACATAAAAACGGGATTTAGAGCCTCTATAACTGGGCTATCTTAATACACGAGAGGTAGACACATAATAGAGCTAAAATCACCCTAAAAACTAGTCTAATTAACATTGAATTGACAAAATAATATTTTCTCAAAAACTATTTTCTGAGATTGGACACTAAAGTGAATTGGTCTTGTATAGTGGAGACATAAAAACGGGATTTAGAGCCTCTATAACTGGACTATCTTAATACACGAGAGGTAGACATATAATAGAGCTAAAATCACCCTAAAAACTAGGCTAATTAACATTGAATTGACAAAATAATATTTTCTCAAAAACTATTTTCTGAGATTGGACACTAAAGTGAATTGGTCTTGTATGGTGGAGACATAAAAACGGGATTTAGAGCCTCTATAACTGGGCTATCTTAATACACGAGAGGTAGACATATAATAGAGCTAAAATCACCCTAAAAACTAGGCTAATTAACATTGAATTGACAAAATAATATTTTCTCAAAAACTATTTTCTGAGATTGTACACTAAAGTGAATTGGTCTTGTATGGTGGAGACATAAAAACGGGATTTAGAGCCTCTATAACTGGGCTATCTTAATACACGAGAGGTAGACATATAATAGAGCTAAAATCACCCTAAAAACTAGGCTAATTAACATTGAATTGACAAAATAATATTTTCTCAAAAACTATTTTCTGAGATTGGACACTAAAGTGAATTGGTCTTGTATGGTGGAGACATAAAAACGGGATTTAGAGCCTCTATAACTGGGCTATCTTAATACACGAGAGGTAGACATATAATAGAGCTAAAATCACCCTAAAAACTAGGCTAATTAACATTGAATTGACAAAATAATATTTTCTCAAAAACTATTTTCTGAGATTGGACACTAAAGTGAATTGGTCTTGTATGGTGGAGACATAAAAACGGGATTTAGAGCCTCTATAACTGGGCTATCTACACGGGAGGTAGACATATAATAGAGCTAAAATCACCCTAAAAACTAGGCTAATTAACATTGAATTGACAAAATAATATAAACGGGATTTAGAGCCTCTATAACTGGGCTATCTACACGAGAGGTAGACATATAATAGAGCTAAAATCACCCTAAAAACTAGGCTAATTAACATTGAATTGACAAAATAATATTTTCTCAAAAACTATTTTCTGAGATTGGACACTAAAGTGAATTGGTCTTGTATGGTGGAGACATCAAACGGGATTTAGAGCCTCTATAACTGGGCTATCTTAATACATGAGAGGTAGACATATAATAGAGCTAAAATCACCCTAAAAACTAGGCTAATTAACATTGAATTGACAAAATAATATTTTCTCAAAAACTATTTTCTGAGATTGGACACTAAAGTGAATTGGTCTTGTATGGTGGAGACATAAAACGGGATTTAGAGCCTCTATAACTGGGCTATCTACACGAGAGGTAGACATATAATAGAGCTAAAATCACCCTAAAAACTAGGCTAATTAACATTGAATTGACAAAATAATATTTTCTCAAAAACTATTTTCTGAGATTGGACACTAAAGTGAATTGGTCTTGTATGGTGGAGACATAAAACGGGATTTAGAGCCTTTATAACTGGGCTATCTACACGAGAGGTAGACATATAATAGAGCTAAAATCACCCTAACAACTAGGCTAATTAACATTGAATTGACAAAATAATATTTTCTCAAAAACTATTTTCTGAGATTGGACACTAAAGTGAATTGGTCTTGTATGGTGGAGACACAAAACACGATTTAGAGCCCCTATAACTGGGCTATCTACATACACGAGAGGTAGACACATAATAGAGCTAAAATCACCCTAAAAACTAGGCTAATTAACATTGAATTGACAAAATAATATTTTCTCAAAAACTATTTTCTGAGATTGGACACTAAAGTGAATTGGTCTTGTATGGTGGAGACATAAAACGGGATTTAGAGCCTCTATAACTGGGCTATCTTAATACATGAGAGGTAGACATATAATAGAGCTAAAATCACCCTAAAAACTAGGCTAATTAACATTGGATTGACAAAATAATATTTTCTCAAAAACTATTTTCTGAGATTGGACACTAAAGTGAATTGGTCTTGTTTGGTGGTGACATAAAACGGGATTTAGAGCCTCTATAACTGGGCTATCTTAATACATGAGAGGTAGACATATAATAGAGCTAAAATCACCCTAAAAACTAGGCTAATTAACATTGAATTGACAAAATAATATTTTCTCAAAAACTATTTTCTGAGATTGGACACTAAAGTGATTTGGTCTTGTATGGTGGAGACATAAAAACGGGATTTAGAGCCTCTATAACTGGGCTATCTTAATACATGAGAGGTAGACATATAATAGAGCTAAAATCACCCTAAAAACTAGGCTAATTAACATTGAATTGACAAAATAATATTTTCTCAAAAACTATTTTCTGAGATTGGACACTAAAGTGAATTGGTCTTGTATGGTGGAGACATAAAACGGGATTTAGAGCCTCTATAACTGGGCTATCTTAATACACGAGAGGTAGACATATAATAGAGCTAAAATCACCCTAAAAACTAGGCTAATTAACATTGAATTGACAAAATAATATTTTCTCAAAAACTATTTTCTGAGATTGGACACTAAAGTGAATTGGTCTTGTATGGTGGAGACATAAAACGGGATTTAGAGCCTCTATAACTGGGCTATCTTAATACACGAGAGGTAGACATATAATAGAGCTAAAATCACCCTAAAAACTAGGCTAATTAACATTGAATTGACAAAATAATAATTTCTCAAAAACTATTTTCTGAGATTGGACACTAAAGTGAATTGGTCTTGTATGGTGGAGACATAAAAACGGGATTTAGAGCCTCTATAACTGGGCTATCTTAATACACGAGAGGTAGACATATAATAGAGCTAAAATCACCCTAAAAACTAGTCTAATTAACATTGAATTGACAAAATAATATTTTCTCAAAAACTATTTTCTGAGATTGGACATTAAAGTGAATTGGTCTTGTATGGTGGAGACATAAAACGGGATTTAGAGCCTCTATAACTGGGCTATCTACACGAGAGGTAGACATATAATAGAGCTAAAATCACCCTAAAAACTAGGCTAATTAACATTGAATTGACAAAATAATATTTTCTCAAAAACTATTTTCTGAGATTGGACACTAAAGTGAATTGGTCTTGTATGGTGGAGACATAAAACGGGATTTAGAGCCTTTATAACTGGGCTATCTACACGAGAGGTAGACATATAATAGAGCTAAAATCACCCTAAAAACTAGGCTAATTAACATTGAATTGACAAAATAATATTTTCTCAAAAACTATTTTCTGAGATTGGACACTAAAGTGAATTGGTCTTGTATGGTGGAGACACAAAACACGATTTAGAGCCCCTATAACTGGGCTATCTACATACACGAGAGGTAGACACATAATAGAGCTAAAATCACCCTAAAAACTAGGCTAATTAACATTGAATTGACAAAATAATATTTTCTCAAAAACTATTTTCTGAGATTGGACACTAAAGTGAATTGGTCTTGTATGGTGGAGACATAAAACGGGATTTAGAGCCTCTATAACTGGGCTATCTTAATACATGAGAGGTAGACATATAATAGAGCTAAAATCACCCTAAAAACTAGGCTAATTAACATTGGATTGACAAAATAATATTTTCTCAAAAACTATTTTCTGAGATTGGACACTAAAGTGAATTGGTCTTGTATGGTGGAGACATAAAACGGGATTTAGAGCCTCTATAACTGGGCTATCTTAATACATGAGAGGTAGACATATAATAGAGCTAAAATCACCCTAAAAACTAGGCTAATTAACATTGAATTGACAAAATAATATTTTCTCAAAAACTATTTTCTGAGATTGGACACTAAAGTGATTTGGTCTTGTATGGTGGAGACATAAAAACGGGATTTAGAGCCTCTATAACTGGGCTATCTTAATACATGAGAGGTAGACATATAATAGAGCTAAAATCACCCTAAAAACTAGGCTAATTAACATTGAATTGACAAAATAATATTTTCTCAAAAACTATTTTCTGAGATTGGACACTAAAGTGAATTGGTCTTGTATGGTGGAGACATAAAACGGGATTTAGAGCCTCTATAACTGGGCTATCTTAATACACGAGAGGTAGACATATAATAGAGCTAAAATCACCCTAAAAACTAGGCTAATTAACATTGAATTGACAAAATAATATTTTCTCAAAAACTATTTTCTGAGATTGGACACTAAAGTGAATTGGTCTTGTATGGTGGAGACATAAAACGGGATTTAGAGCCTCTATAACTGAGCTATCTTAATACACGAGAGGTAGACATATAATAGAGCTAAAATCACCCTAAAAACTAGGCTAATTAACATTGAATTGACAAAATAATAATTTCTCAAAAACTATTTTCTGAGATTGGACACTAAAGTGAATTGGTCTTGTATGGTGGAGACATAAAAACGGGATTTAGAGCCTCTATAACTGGGCTATCTTAATACACGAGAGGTAGACATATAATAGAGCTAAAATCACCCTAAAAACTAGTCTAATTAACATTGAATTGACAAAATAATATTTTCTCAAAAACTATTTTCTGAGATTGGACATTAAAGTGAATTGGTCTTGTATGGGGGAGACATAAAAACGGGATTTAGAGCCTCTATAACTGGGCTATCTTAATACACGAGAGGTAGACATATAATAGAGCTAAAATCACCCTAAAAACTAGGCTAATTAACATTGAATTGACAAAATAATATAAACGGGATTTAGAGCCTCTATAACTGGGCTATCTTAATACACGAGAGGTAGACATATAATAGAGCTAAAATCACCCTAAAAACTAGGCTAATTAACATTGAATTGACAAAATAATATTTTCTCAAAAACTATTTTCTGAGATTGGACACTAAAGTGAATTGGTCTTGTATGGTGGAGATATAAAACGGGATTTAGAGCCTCTATAACTGGGCTATCTTAATACATGAGAGGTAGACATAATATTATAATAGAGCTAAAATCACCCTAAAAACTAGGCTAATTAACATTGAATTGACAAAATAATATTTTCTCAAAAACTATTTTCTGAGATTGGACACTAAAGTGAATTGGTCTTGTATGGTGGAGACACAAAACGGGATTTAGAGCCTCCATAACTGGGCTATCTTAATACATGAGAGGTAGACATAATATTATAATAGAGCTAAAATCACCCTAAAAACTAGGCTAATTAACATTGAATTGACAAAATAATATTTTCTCAAAAACTATTTTCTGAGATTGGACACTAAAGTGAATTGGTCTTGTATGGTGGAGACACAAAACACGATTTAGAGCCAATATAACTGGGCTATCTTAATACATGAGAGGTAGACACATAATAGAGCTAAAATCACCCTAAAAACTAAGATAATTAACATTGAATTGACAAAATAATATTTTCTCAAAAACTATTTTCTGAGATTGGACACTAAAGTGAATTGGTCTTGTATGGTGGAGACATAAAAACGGGATTTAGAGCCCCTATTACTGGGCTATCTTAATACACGAGAGGTAGACATATAATAGAGCTAAAATCACCCTACAAACTAAGATAATTAACATTGAATTGACAAAATAATATTTTCTCAAAAACTATTTTCTGAGATTGGACACTAAAGTGAATTGGTCTTGTATGGTGGAGACATAAAAACGGGATTTAGAGCCCCTATAACTGGGCTATCTTAATACACGAGAGGTAGACATATAATAGAGCTAAAATCACCCTAAAAACTAGGCTAATTAACATTGAATTGACAAAATAATATTTTCTCAAAAACTATTTTCTGAGATTGGACACTAAAGTGAATTGGTCTTGTATGGTGGAGACATAAAACGGGATTTAGAGCCCCTATAACTGGGCTATCTTAATACATGAGAGGTAGACATATAATAGAGCTAAAATCACCCTAAAAACTAGGCTAATTAACATTGAATTGACAAAATAAAATTTTCTCAAAAACTATTTTCTGAGATTGGACACTAAAGTGAATTGGTCTTGTATGGTGGAGACATAAAACGGGATTTAGAGCCCCTATAACTGGGCTATCTTAATACATGAGAGGTAGACATATAATAGAGCTAAAATCACCCTAAAAACTAGGCTAATTAACATTGAATTGACAAAATAATATTTTCTCAAAAACTATTTTCTGAGATTGGACACTAAAGTGAATTGGTCTTGTATGGTGGAGACATAAAACGGGATTTAGAGCCCCTATAACTGGGCTATCTTAATACATGAGAGGTAGACATATAATAGAGCTAAAATCACCCTAAAAACTAGGCTAATTAACATTGAATTGACAAAATAATATTTTCTCAAAAACTATTTTCTGAGATTGGACACTAAAGTGAATTGGTCTTGTATGGTGGAGACATAAAAACTGGGATTTAGAGCCTCTATAACTGGGCTATCTACACGAGAGGTAGACATATAATAGAGCTAAAATCACCCTAACACTAGTCTAATTAACATTGAATTGACAAAATAATATTTTCTCAAAAACTATTTTCTGAGATTGGACACTAAAGTGAATTGGTCTTGTATGGTGGAGACATAAAACGGGATTTAGAGCCTCTATAACTGGGCTATCTTAATACATGATAGGTAGACATATAATAGAGCTAAAATCACCCTAAAAACTAGGCTAATTAACATTGAATTGACAAAATAATATTTTCTCAAAAACTATTTTCTGAGATTGGACACTAAAGTGAATTGGTCTTGTATGGTGGAGACATAAAACGGGATTTAGAGCCTCTATAACTGGGCTATCTTAATACATGAGAGGTAGACATATAATAGAGCTAAAATCACCCTAAAAACTAGGCTAATTAACATTGAATTGACAAAATAATATTTTCTCAAAAACTATTTTCTGAGATTGGACACTAAAGTGAATTGGTCTTGTATGGTGGAGACATAAAAACGGGATTTAGAGCCCCTATAACTGGGCTATCTTAATACATGAGAGGTAGACATATAATAGAGCTAAAATCACCCTAAAAACTAGGCTAATTAATATTTTCTCAAAAACTATTTTCTGAGATTGGACACTAAAGTGAATTGGTCTTGTATGGTGGAGACATAAAAACGGGATTTAGAGCCTCTATAACTGGGCTATCTACATACACGAGAGGTAGACATATAATAGAGCTAAAATCACCCTAAAAACTAGGCTAATTAACATTGAATTGACAAAATAATATTTTCTCAAAAACTATTTTCTGAGATTGGACACTAAAGTGAATTGGTCTTGTATGGTGGAGACATAAAAACGGGATTTAGAGCCTCTTTAACTGGGCTATCTTAATACACGAGAGGTAGACATATAATAGAGCTAAAATCACCCTAAAAACTAGTCTAATTAACATTGAATTGACAAAATAATATTTTCTCAAAAACTATTTTCTGAGATTGGACACTAAAGTGAATTGGTCTTGTATGGTGGAGACATAAAAACGGGATTTAGAGCCTCTATAACTGGGCTATCTTAATACACGAGAGGTAGACATATAATAGAGCTAAAATCACCCTAAAAACTAGTCTAATTAACATTGAATTGACAAAATAATATTTTCTCAAAAACTATTTTCTGAGATTGGACACTAAAGTGAATTGGTCTTGTATGGTGGAGACATAACAACGGGATTTAGAGCCTCTATAACTGGGCTATCTTAATACACGAGAGGTAGACATATAATAGAGCTAAAATCACCCTAAAAACTAGTCTAATTAACATTGAATTGACAAAATAATATTTTCTCAAAAACTATTTTCTGAGATTGGACACTAAAGTGAATTGGTCTTGTATGGTGGAGACATAAAAACGGGATTTAGAGCCTCTATAACTGGGCTATCTTAATACACGAGAGGTAGACATATAATAGAGCTAAAATCACCCTAAAAACTAGTCTAATTAACATTGAATTGACAAAATAATATTTTCTCAAAAACTATTTTCTGAGATTGGACACTAAAGTGAATTGGTCTTGTATGGTGGAGACATAAAAACGGGATTTAGAGCCTCTATAACTGGGCTATCTTAATACACGAGAGGTAGACACATAATAGAGCTAAAATCACCCTAAAAACTAGTCTAATTAACATTGAATTGACAAAATAATATTTTCTCAAAAACTATTTTCTGAGATTGGACACTAAAGTGAATTGGTCTTGTATGGTGGAGACATAAAAACGGGATTTAGAGCCTCTATAACTGGACTATCTTAATACACGAGAGGTAGACATATAATAGAGCTAAAATCACCCTAAAAACTAGGCTAATTAACATTGAATTGACAAAATAATATTTTCTCAAAAACTGTTTTCTGAGATTGGACACTAAAGTGAATTGGTCTTGTATGGTGGAGACATAAAAACGGGATTTAGAGCCTCTATAACTGGGCTATCTTAATACACGAGAGGTAGACATATAATAGAGCTAAAATCACCCTAAAAACTAGGCTAATTAACATTGAATTGACAAAATAATATTTTCTCAAAAACTATTTTCTGAGATTGGACACTAAAGTGAATTGGTCTTGTATGGTGGAGACATAAAAACGGGATTTAGAGCCTCTATAACTGGGCTATCTTAATACACGAGAGGTAGACATATAATAGAGCTAAAATCACCCTAAAAACTAGGCTAATTAACATTGAATTGACAAAATAATATTTTCTCAAAAACTATTTTCTGAGATTGGACACTAAAGTGAATTGGTCTTGTATGGTGGAGACATAAAAACGGGATTTAGAGCCTCTATAACTGGGCTATCTTAATACACGAGAGGTAGACATATAATAGAGCTAAAATCACCCTAAAAACTAGGCTAATTAACATTGAATTGACAAAATAATATTTTCTCAAAAACTATTTTCTGAGATTGGACACTAAAGTGAATTGGTCTTGTATGGTGGAGACATACAAACGGGATTTAGAGCCTCTATAACTGGGCTATCTACACGGGAGGTAGACATATAATAGAGCTAAAATCACCCTAAAAACTAGGCTAATTAACATTGAATTGACAAAATAATATAAACGGGATTTAGAGCCTCTATAACTGGGCTATCTACACGAGAGGTAGACATATAATAGAGCTAAAATCACCCTAAAAACTAGGCTAATTAACATTGAATTGACAAAATAATATTTTCTCAAAAACTATTTTCTGAGATTGGACACTAAAGTGAATTGGTCTTGTATGGTGGAGACATAAAACGGGATTTAGAGCCTCTATAACTGGGCTATCTTAATACATGAGAGGTAGACATATAATAGAGCTAAAATCACCCTAAAAACTAGGCTAATTAACATTGAATTGACAAAATAATATTTTCTCAAAAACTATTTTCTGAGATTGGACACTAAAGTGAATTGGTCTTGTATGGTGGAGACATAAAACGGGATTTAGAGCCTCTATAACTGGGCTATCTACACGAGAGGTAGACATATAATAGAGCTAAAATCACCCTAAAAACTAGGCTAATTAACATTGAATTGACAAAATAATATTTTCTCAAAAACTATTTTCTGAGATTGGACACTAAAGTGAATTGGTCTTGTATGGTGGAGACATAAAACGGGATTTAGAGCCTTTATAACTGGGCTATCTACACGAGAGGTAGACATATAATAGAGCTAAAATCACCCTAAAAACTAGGCTAATTAACATTGAATTGACAAAATAATATTTTCTCAAAAACTATTTTCTGAGATTGGACACTAAAGTGAATTGGTCTTGTATGGTGGAGACACAAAACACGATTTAGAGCCCCTATAACTGGGCTATCTACATACACGAGAGGTAGACACATAATAGAGCTAAAATCACCCTAAAAACTAGGCTAATTAACATTGAATTGACAAAATAATATTTTCTCAAAAACTATTTTCTGAGATTGGACACTAAAGTGAATTGGTCTTGTATGGTGGAGACACAAAACGGGATTTAGAGCCTCTATAACTGGGCTATCTTAATACATGAGAGGTAGACATAATATTATAATAGAGCTAAAATCACCCTAAAAACTAGGCTAATTAACATTGAATTGACAAAATAATATTTTCTCAAAAACTATTTTCTGAGATTGGACACTAAAGTGAATTGGTCTTGTATGGTGGAGACACAAAACACGATTTAGAGCCAATATAACTGGGCTATCTTAATACATGAGAGGTAGACACATAATAGAGCTAAAATCACCCTAAAAACTAAGATAATTAACATTGAATTGACAAAATAATATTTTCTCAAAAACTATTTTCTGAGATTGGACACTAAAGTGAATTGGTCTTGTATGGTGGAGACATAAAAACGGGATTTAGAGCCCCTATAACTGGGCTATCTTAATACACGAGAGGTAGACATATAATAGAGCTAAAATCACCCTACAAACTAAGATAATTAACATTGAATTGACAAAATAATATTTTCTCAAAAACTATTTTCTGAGATTGGACACTAAAGTGAATTGGTCTTGTATGGTGGAGACATAAAAACGGGATTTAGAGCCCCTATAACTGGGCTATCTTAATACACGAGAGGTAGACATATAATAGAGCTAAAATCACCCTAAAAACTAGGCTAATTAACATTGAATTGACAAAATAATATTTTCTCAAAAACTATTTTCTGAGATTGGACACTAAAGTGAATTGGTCTTGTATGGTGGAGACATAAAACGGGATTTAGAGCCCCTATAACTGGGCTATCTTAATACATGAGAGGTAGACATATAATAGAGCTAAAATCACCCTAAAAACTAGGCTAATTAACATTGAATTGACAAAATAAAATTTTCTCAAAAACTATTTTCTGAGATTGGACACTAAAGTGAATTGGTCTTGTATGGTGGAGACATAAAACGGGATTTAGAGCCCCTATAACTGGGCTATCTTAATACATGAGAGGTAGACATATAATAGAGCTAAAATCACCCTAAAAACTAGGCTAATTAACATTGAATTGACAAAATAATATTTTCTCAAAAACTATTTTCTGAGATTGGACACTAAAGTGAATTGGTCTTGTATGGTGGAGACATAAAACGGGATTTAGAGCCCCTATAACTGGGCTATCTTAATACATGAGAGGTAGACATATAATAGAGCTAAAATCACCCTAAAAACTAGGCTAATTAACATTGAATTGACAAAATAATATTTTCTCAAAAACTATTTTCTGAGATTGGACACTAAAGTGAATTGGTCTTGTATGGTGGAGACATAAAAACTGGGATTTAGAGCCTCTATAACTGGGCTATCTACACGAGAGGTAGACATATAATAGAGCTAAAATCACCCTAACACTAGTCTAATTAACATTGAATTGACAAAATAATATTTTCTCAAAAACTATTTTCTGAGATTGGACACTAAAGTGAATTGGTCTTGTATGGTGGAGACATAAAACGGGATTTAGAGCCTCTATAACTGGGCTATCTTAATACATGATAGGTAGACATATAATAGAGCTAAAATCACCCTAAAAACTAGGCTAATTAACATTGAATTGACAAAATAATATTTTCTCAAAAACTATTTTCTGAGATTGGACACTAAAGTGAATTGGTCTTGTATGGTGGAGACATAAAACGGGATTTAGAGCCTCTATAACTGGGCTATCTTAATACATGAGAGGTAGACATATAATAGAGCTAAAATCACCCTAAAAACTAGGCTAATTAACATTGAATTGACAAAATAATATTTTCTCAAAAACTATTTTCTGAGATTGGACACTAAAGTGAATTGGTCTTGTATGGTGGAGACATAAAACGGGATTTAGAGCCTCTATAACTGGGCTATCTTAATACATGAGAGGTAGACATATAATAGAGCTAAAATCACCCTAAAAACTAGGCTAATTAACATTGAATTGACAAAATAATATTTTCTCAAAAACTATTTTCTGAGATTGGACACTAAAGTGAATTGGTCTTGTATGGTGGAGACACAAAACGGGATTTAGAGCCTCTATAACTGGGCTATCTTAATACATGAGAGGTAGACATATAATAGAGCTAAAATCACCCTAAAAACTAGGCTAATTAACATTGAATTGACAAAATAATATTTTCTCAAAAACTATTTTCTGAGATTGGACACTAAAGTGAATTGGTCTTGTATGGTGGAGACATAAAAACGGGATTTAGAGCCTCTATAACTGGGCTATCTTAATACATGAGAGGTAGACATATAATAGAGCTAAAATCACCCTAAAACTAGTCTAATTAACATTGAATTGACAAAATAATATTTTCTCAAAAACTATTTTCTGAGATTGGACACTAAAGTGAATTGGTCTTGTATGGTGGAGACATAAACACGGGATTTAGAGCCTCTATAACTGGGCTATCTACACGAGAGGTAGACATATAATAGAGCTAAAATCACCCTAAAACTAGTCTAATTAACATTGAATTGACAAAATAATATTTTCTCAAAAACTATTTTCTGAGATTGGACACTAAAGTGAATTGGTCTTGTATGGTGGAGACATAAAAACGGGATTTAGAGCCTCTATAACTGGGCTATCTACACGAGAGGTAGACATATAATAGAGCTAAAATCACCCTAAAACTAGTCTAATTAACATTGAATTGACAAAATAATATTTTCTCAAAAACTATTTTCTGAGATTGGACACTAAAGTGAATTGGTCTTGTATGGTGGAGACATAAAAACGGGATTTAGAGCCTCTATAACTGGGCTATCTACACGAGAGGTAGACATATAATAGAGCTAAAATCACCCTAAAAACTAGGCTAATTAACATTGAATTGACAAAATAATATTTTCTCAAAAACTATTTTCTGAGATTGGACACTAAAGTGAATTGGTCTTGTATGGTGGAGACATAAAAACGGGATTTAGAGCCCCTATAACTGGGCTATCTTAATACATGAGAGGTAGAGATATAATAGAGCTAAAATCACCCTAAAAACTAGGCTAATTAATATTTTCTCAAAAACTATTTTCTGAGATTGGACACTAAAGTGAATTGGTCTTGTATGGTGGAGACATAAAACGGGATTTAGAGCCTCTATAACTGGGCTATCTTAATACATGAGAGGTAGACATATAATAGAGCTAAAATCACCCTAAAAACTAGGCTAATTAACATTGAATTGACAAAATAATATTTTCTCAAAAACTATTTTCTGAGATTGGACACTAAAGTGAATTGGTCTTGTATGGTGGAGACATAAAACGGGATTTAGAGCCTCTATAACTGGGCTATCTACACGAGAGGTAGACATATAATACAGCTAAAATCACCCTAAAAACTAAGATAATTAACATTGAATTGACAAAATAATAATTTCTCAAAAACTATTTTCTGAGATTGGACACTAAAGTGATTTGGTCTTGTATGGTGGAGACACAAAACGGGATTTAGAGCCTCTATAACTGGGCTATCTACACGAGAGGTAGACATATAATACAGCTAAAATCACCCTAAAAACTAAGATAATTAACATTGAATTGACAAAATAATAATTTCTCAAAAACTATTTTCTGAGATTGGACACTAAAGTGATTTGGTCTTGTATGGTGGAGACACAAAACGGGATTTAGAGCCTCTATAACTGGGCTATCTACACGAGAGGTAGACATATAATACAGCTAAAATCACCCTAAAAACTAAGATAATTAACATTGAATTGAAAAAATAATAATTTCTCAAAAACTATTTTCTGAGATTGGACATTGAAGTGATTTGGTCTTGTATGGTGGAGACACAAAACGGATTTTGAGCCTCTATAACTGGGCTATCTACACGAGAGGTAGACATATAATACAGCTAAAATCACCCTAAAAACTAAGATAATTAACATTGAATTGACAAAATAATAATTTCTCAAAAACTATTTTCTGAGATTGGACACTAAAGTGATTTGGTCTTGTATGGTGGAGACACAAAACGGGATTTAGAGCCTCTATAACTGGGCTATCTACACGAGAGGTAGACATATAATACAGCTAAAATCACCCTAAAAACTAAGATAATTAACATTGAATTGACAAAATAATAATTTCTCAAAAACTATTTCCTGAGATTGGACACTAAAGTGATTTGGTCTTGTATGGTGGAGACACAAAACGGGATTTAGAGCCTCTATAACTGGGCTATCTACACGAGAGGTAGACATATAATACAGCTAAAATCACCCTAAAAACTAAGATAATTAACATTGAATTGACAAAATAATAATTTCTCAAAAACTATTTTCTGAGATTGGACACTAAAGTGATTTGGTCTTGTATGGTGGAGACACAAAACGGGATTTAGAGCCTCTATAACTGGGCTATCTACACGAGAGGTAGACATAAAATACAGCTAAAATCACCCTAAAAACTAAGATAATTAACATTGAATTGACAAAATAATATAAACGGGATTTAGAGCCTCTATAACTGGGCTATCTACACGAGAGGTAGACATATAATAGAGCTAAAATCACCCTAAAAACTAAGATAATTAACATTGAATTGACAAAATAATATAAACGGGATTTAGAGCCTCTATAACTGGGCTATCTACACGAGAGGTAGACATATAATAAAGCTAAAATCACCCTAAAAACTAAGATAATTAACATTGAATTGACAAAATAATAATTTCTCAAAAACTATGTTCTGAGATTGGACACTAAAGTGAATTGGTCTTGTATGGTGGAGACACAAAACGGGATTTAGAGCCTCTATAACTGGGCTATCTACACGAGAGGTAGACATATAATAGAGCTAAAATCACCCTAAAAACTATGATAATTAACATTGAATTGACAAAATAATATAAACGGGATTTAGAGCCTCTATAACTGGGCTATCTTATTACATGAGAGGTAGACATATAATAAAGCTAAAATCACCCTAAAAACTAAGATAATTAACATTGAATTGACAAAATAATAATTTCTCAAAAACTATTTTCTGAGATTGGACACTAAAGTCAATTGGTCTTGTATGGTGGAGACACAAAACGGGATTTAGAGCCTCTATAACTGGGCTATCTACACGAGAGGTAGACATATAATACAGCTAAAATCACCCTAAAAACTAAGATAATTAACATTGAATTGACAAAATAATATAAACGGGATTTAGAGCCTCTATAACTGGGCTATCTTAATACATGAGAGGTAGACATATAATACAGCTAAAATCACCCTAAAAACTAAGATAATTAACATTGAATTGACAAAATAATAATTTCTCAAAAACTATTTTCTGAGATTGGACACTAAAGTGAATTGGTCTTGTATGGTGGAGACACAAAACGGGATTTAGAGCCTCTTTAACTGGGCTATCTACACAAGAGGTAGACATATAATACAGCTAAAATCACCCTATAAACTAAGATAATTAACATTGAATTGACAAAATAATATAAACGGGATTTAGAGCCTCTATAACTGGGCTATCTTAATACA
>JBAKBP010018523.1:0-46530 GCA_037953745.1 Lithodes maja | reverse complement strand
CCTGCAGTTTAGTTTCCAATGCCAATGTGATAGAACCTTAACATATTACGAGACAAAACTTGCTCATCGAACATTACCGGAAAAAGCGCTCGTGTGACACTGGCTTTACATACGGCAGAGCTAACCCTTCAGTACAATCCCCTGCATAATTAGCTGGTACACTGTTAGATGATAACTTGAGACACTGAACGAGGGAATACACTGAATTGAGCATGGGCTTGAAGGGAATGTTTCAAATTACTTCACCGCTAGTTTTAATTTAATTTGTTATTTGTTTATTTGTCTTTTATTTGTGTTAATAAATTTAGTACTATTAGTTCAATCTTGCAATGCATTAAATCAAATTTTATCCTGGCTGATATTAGACGATTATACTCATCTTAGCCAAGAAACATCAGACAACTCTTTCTCTCACACTCACACACACACACACACACACACACACACACACACACACACATTCACACACAAATCCCATACACCATAAACAGAAATATCCAAAGAAACACCACACACACACACACACACACACACACACCCACAGCATCGAACTAACCAAGGACCCCCCCCCCCCCCACACACACACACACACACCCACAGCATCGAACTAACCAAGGACCCCCCCCCCCCCCCCCCACACACACACACACCCACAGCATCGAACTAACCAAGGACCCCCCCCCCCCCCCACACACACACACCCACAGCATCGAACTAACCAAGGACCCCCCCCCCCCCCCCACACACACACCCACACCCACAGCATCGAACTAACCAAGGAACCCCCCCCCCCCCACCCACACACACACACACACCCACAGCATCGAACTAACCAAGGACCCCCCCCCCCCACACACACACACACACACACCCACAGCATCGAACTAACCAAGGACCCCCACACACAACTATTCGCAGCGCCCGTACACCATTTCCTAGGTAAAAACGAGGGAGCACATTTTTCCGTGGCTAATGTTTCCTTACGGGATGACGGACGGGGAGAGAACCGCCTGTTGGGAGTCGGGAACGACGAGAGTTATATCAACAATATATTCGCCATTTTTTTGATCGGGAATTTTTTGAAATGCAATACCCATATTTGTACTTTGGTTAAACAAACATCTAAATAGTAAACACACACACACACACACACACACACACACACACACACACATATATACACATCTCGCTACTGATCGCCTTCTACATATCATATTCTTTTATAGCAAATTAATTTTCTCTGTGTACCATCGCGCTAATAAGTCATGTCCCAGCTGCCATTATGTTTGGCTTGCTCTGTGCTGTATTAATGTCTGTCAGATGTTGAATAGGGTGGGTAAGTGTAGGAACATGTTTGTATAGTTCACTCGATATGAAGAAATGAAGCTTAGATTTTGCTGATACCAATTATTGATCAAAACATTCTTGGTGCCGAAACATGACTTATTAGCGCGACTGTACGTGTTTTCTTTATCCCCATATAACCAAACTCAGCTTTACCCGGCAACTACTGTATATTTCCTTCTTTTCTTTATCGTGACGCGGTGGAAATCTCTCACTCGAAATAGATGCAGTTTTGTGTTTCTATATTATTACGGCGCCATGTTATCCTGGACTACATCACATGCAGGAGTCGTACAAGATGCGTTCCGGCTTTATGTACGGTGGCGCTAATAAGTCATGTCCCTGCTGGCATTACGTTTGGCTTGCTCTGTGCTGTATTAATGTCTGTCAGATGTTGAATAGGGTGGGTAAGTGTAGGAACATGTTTATATATCTCACTCGAAAAGAAGAAATCATGTGTAAATATTGCTGATACCAATTATTGATCAAAACATAATTGGTGCCGAGACATCACTTATTAGGCGACTGTACAGTTGACCACATAATTTCTGTTCCTCGTCGTGATCTTATGCATGAAAGTAAAGTAGAATGCATCAATAAGTGTGGTTTCTTTATATTATCAGTTGACTGATCAGATGAGTTAACCACTGCATAAGAAGCTACACTTATATTTCATCCATGCGTATTATATTTCCATGTTTAAGGGGAGATTTCCACCTGGAGGATTTTTTCTGAACCTCTTTTTCCCTGATGTTTAGCCCCATTGCTTGTGAGATTTAAAGACGCTTGCCCCATTACTTTGGCGATTTTAAGAACCCTCGCCCCATTTCTGTCAATTTTAAGACCATTCGTGCCATTTAGGTGTCGATTTTTTCCTGGCGAGCGATAGCGAGCCTGTAATTTAAGGGGAACCGGCCTTCGGCCAGGAAATTTTTCTACCGAAAAATGTACAAATTTATCTTGAAAGGGGGTCAAGGGGGAATAATTTTAAGCTTGATGGAAGTCTAGGGAATCAACTAAAAATCTCCCCTTAATGTGGCCAAGTTAAACAAATAAAATAAAATACAAATAAAAAATAAATAAATAAGAAAAGTGGGAATGGAGCCTGAGTATATAGACAGAAAGTGGGAATGGGGCCTGAGTATATAGACAGAAAGTGGGAATGGGGCCTGAGTATATAGACAGAAAGTGGGAATTTGGGGCCTGAGTATATAGACAGAAAGTGGGAATGGGGCCTGAGTATATAGACAGAAAGTGGGAATGGAGCCTGAGTATATAGACAGAAAGTGGGAATGGAGCCTGATATATAGACAGAAAGTGGGAATGGGGCCTGAGTATATAGACAGAAAGTGGGAATGGAGCCTGAGTATATAGACAGAAAGTGGGAATGGGGGCTGAGTATATAGACAGAAAGTGGGAATGGAGCCTGAGTATATAGACAGAAAGTGGGAATGGAGCCTGAGTATATAGACAGAAAGTGGGAATGGGGCCTGAGTATATAGACAGAAAGTGGGAATGGGGCCTGAGTATATAGACAAAGTGGGAATGGGGCCTGAGTATATAGACAGAAAAATAGATGTAACTTCTTATCGGCATTTCTGGTTGTATATAGCTTCTGAATCCGTGTCAACTAAACTTGTAACCAAAAATACTCCTTGGCACAAGGGCTTGTTCTAAACCTCTTGGGCAATTAAAGACTTTATAGGATTTTAGCAACAACAAATAGTTTACTGATTGTCTAATATAAGATTGATTTGCCAACAGTCTAAATGTAATTAGCTCTGAAATATCAATTGATATTATTATTATTGTTATTGAGAGAATGGCACAATCGATCTCCTGGTATTGGTTCGTATTTATCAATATATATATATATATATATATCGAGAGAGAGAGAGAGAGAGAGAGAGATAGTGTGTGTGTGTACGTGTGTGTGTGTGTATATGCGTGTGTGTGTGTGTGTATATGCGTGTGTGTGTGTGTATATGCGTGTGTGTGTGTGTGTGTGTACGTGTGTGTGTGTGTATATGCGTCTATGTGTGTATATGCGTGTGTGTGTGTGTATATGCGTGTGTGTGTGTGTATATGCGTGTGTGTGTGTGTGTGTATATGCGTGTGTGTGTGTGTATATGCGTGTGTGTGTGTGTTTGTTTACATGTACACCAGCTGATCAACTACCGCGCACTCCACTTTCCAACCGTACTGTACATCGATCACCTCTAACAATACAACAAGCCAACCAAACAATACCACTCCCTCTATCGTAAATCATCGCTATATCTCACCCCACGACATCTTCAGGCATGCGCAACATCCTCCTCACTGACGCTGGTGGCCGTTTGAGGGTATCATGATGTGCGGGGCGTTGTTGGGAAAGAATTAGGCCAAGAATTAACTATTTCATATAGACAGAAATGTAACGAAACTTAAATTATTGACCATCGGAGTGCTACTGTGGCCGCTCAAAGGCAACATGATCAACGTATATATATATACTGTATAATTATATACTGTATATAATTATAAACTCAGGCCCAACCTCATTTTTTTTGGAGGGGGGGGGAGTGGCCGACTCAAGACAGAACCAGAATAGCGACAACACAACAGAAAACAATGAACACACACAAATACAAATTCACACACACACACACATATATATACCGGTATATATATATATATATATATATATATATATATATATATATATATATATATATATATATATATTTTTTTTTTTTGGGGGGGGAAGGTTTTTTTTTTAGGCCAAGACTAAGCTATTCTATATCTATAGAAATTTAAACGAAACCTTACATTCATATACCACTGGATAATTGCTACATAAATTACTAAATTATATTTATACGTTAATCTACTATCAACAAACCAATTTGAAGCCATGTAAATCTACTCACTCAATAAATGTTCACTGCATCAACTATTTCATACAATGAAGTTATGTACCAGGTACTTTTGTAGGAGATTGTACAGACGCTCAAATAAGTGATGTCACGGCACCAAGTATATTTCTATCAATAATTATAGGTATCAACACTATCTGAGTATTAATTCATCGTTTCGAGTGAGATATACAAAACATTTCCTATCTTTGCACACACCCTATTCAACATCTAACTGACATTAACCCTTTCAAGCTCCAATACGCTTTTCTGTTCTGTTTCTGGCTACTCTTAGACGATTTTATTTATATTTGTAACGGTATATGGAAGTCAAAGGGTTGATTGAGATAGTATTTACCCCTTTTAATTACCCACAGATACTTCCTAAGCTGCATACAATCGTCTACTGTTAGCCAAAATAAACTGCTAAAACGAGTCAGAGCTTCAAAGGGTTAATACAGCGAGCAAAACGTAATGACAGCTGAGACATGACTTATTTGACCAACGTACAAAGTGACCCTCAAATTGAGTTGCATAAGCAATGTGGTTCCCGGTTCTCTATCAGATAAGAGACTCCATGCCCTTCCGTTCACAACCTTTACCTTTAACCTTCCCACTACACAGCTGACACACACGCAGAACCTCGACTCTACCCTCAAGCTCGTTTTGATATTACAGTGTTATAGTGTGAACTTTCCACGGTTTCTTTACTATATGATTATGATTAATACGGTATGTTCAAATATATTAATACGGTATGTTCAAATATATTAATACGGTATGTTCAAATATATTAATACGGTATGTTCAAATATATTAATACGGTATGTTTCAAATATATTAATACGGTATGTTCAAATATATTAATACGGTATGTTCAATATATATTAATACGGTATGTTCAAATATATTAATACGGTATGTTCAAATATATTAATACGGTATGTTCAAATAATATTAATACGGTATGTTCAAATATATTAATACGGTATGTTCAAATATATTAATACGGTATGTTCAAATATATTAATAGGGTATGTTCAAATATATTAATACGGTAGTTCAAATATATTAATACGGTATGTTCAAATATATTAATACGGTATGTTCAAATATATTAATAGGGTATGTTCAAATATATTAATACGGTATGTTCAAATATATTAATACGGTATGTTCAAATATATTAATACGGTATGTTCAAAATATTAATACGATATGTTCAATATATTTAGAATGGAAATCACATTCGCTAGGTTGAAATTAATTATTTTTTCTTCGAATGTTGATTTAGTTTTGCAGGAATGAACGATGTGAATGTGTAGCTATTTATCATCATAAATTGAACAATTATAATCATTAAGGCATCAGAAAGTGATTTTCAGATCGATTAGCCTATATATATATATATATATATATATATATATATATATATATATATATATATATATATATATTATATTCAGAATCGGATGTTTCGGAGCATGTCAAATGGTTCACTGATTGTAGCAAATGTTATATATTAAAGTTGTATAATACAAATCGGCGAATGCGGACTATTATTCAACGAAAATGACTTCCACAATATCAAACATTAAGCGTGTATCATTCTTCCATGATATGTGCTTGAGTCAGGCTGATTTGTGTACATTATCTTGCCATGGTGTAATGTACCGGTATATTCATAATAATGGAAGAAACATTTGTTCTCGACCAAATACCTACTCCCAAAGGAAGTATTGGAAGTAAATTATAATTCCACTGCAAATATTGAACGTTAAGTTGTACCGAAAATTATACACATATAAAGTGTTTTCATTGAATACGTGTTAATACTGACACACATTAACAACGAAATACTGTTTATATGTATAGTTTATATGTATAGTTTATATGTATAGTTTATATGTATAGTTTATATGTATTGTTTGTGCTACAATAAAACGTTCATAGTTTACAATGTACACGTTGGATAATTTGTTTAGCGCATGCGTTATTGGAATTCACTTCCCTCGAATTACTTTCCACAAACTTACAATCTGCAAATGTTTAAATCCAGTTGTTACAAACATTTTATGAATGGAGGATGCCTTTAGGCACATGGACCTTTTTGTTTTACCTGTGTTTTTCCTTCCTCCGTTCATTGTCTCTTTAAAAAAAAAAAAAAAAAAAAAAGCTTGATGGAAGTCTAGCAAACTAACTAAAAACCTCCCCTTAAGTATCAATAAATTAGTTGCTAAGGAATTCAAGTTATCCCAGCCTGAATAATAAGCGAGTATAGTAATTCAGACATTGTATCCGAAGATAGCGAATCTACTACCACAAGGAGAAAACCTGTGTGTTTCTAATCGGAAAAGAAACACATGCATCTGTAAACACTTATGGTATTATTTTATCAAACAGGAGAGTTATTTCTGGTTGTGGGTATCCAATGATATGTTATGTGGTAACACATGCATCTTGTTAATATTGCTATACACAGTGAAATACAAATATTTCCATAATTAACAGACAACTAAATTTAGAAACTGAACTATCCCTTTGAGGATCATGACGCGTTTGGACAATTTGTTTTGGCTATCATTAGACGATTTGTACAGCTTGGGAAGGATACATTGGAGTTCAAAGAGTAAATACGATCCCAATAAACTCTCACACTTCCATATACCCTTCTTAATACTGAATTAAATCGTCTAATGCTAGCCAGAATAAACTGTCAAAATGCGTCACAATCGTCAAAAGGTTAAATGTTTTCGATCGATGCTATGAAGAGAGTTATCGTCTTCCATAATACGTAGCACACACTTCGATACCGCTTGTGGGTTCCCTCTTGAAATAATGGGGTTCGCGATAGTTCAATTTTGCAGGTGAAAATTTGTACCTGGATGCGTAAATAGGAAACACAGTTGGTGTTAAGGGGACAGTGGTTACTTTTTGGGGTATATATACATACACACACACACACATATATATATAATATTCATTTATCTTTTAGTTTCCTCGCTAGACCTCCATCAAGCTTAAGACAACATCCACCCAAGACCCTCAATCGATTGAAAAATGTCCCGGCCAAATTACAGGCTTGCTATCGCTCGCCAGGAAAAAATTGACACCTTATATTACACGAAAAGTATTACTATTGACAAAGAAGTGGTGCGAAAGGTTTTAAAATCGACAAACTGATGGAAGGAACGTTTTAAAATGTCAGAACTAATAGGGCTAAACATGAGGAAGAAGGGGGGACCAGAAAAACGACCCATCTCGCCTTAAAATCAAGAGATAATATTGAAAGGCGATTGGAAAGTGCTTCGAAAATACTGATTTTTATATTACGTAATTTTTTTTACAAAATGAACATTGAATATGGAAAGGCCAGTATCCCTATAAAAGGCCAGTATCCCTATAAAAGTTGTCGGTTAAGGGGGGTGACCTGCTGGCTGTTATTTCTGTCCTTTTCTCTCTTTCTCTGGCTTGTATCCATTCGGCACCATTCAGCCAACTATTTTAAGACATTTATCCCCATCTAGGTGTCGATTTCTTCCTGGCGAGCGATAGCGAGCCAGCATTATATTAAGAAACCACGGCTTCGCCGGAGACATTTTTCTATCGAAAAATGTACAAATTTAGCCTGCTGTCAAACAAAAATAAAAAATATGCTGGCTCGCTACCGCTTACCAGTAAACAATTGACACCTGGATGGGGATAAAACGTCTTAAAACAGTAGGCTGAATGGGGCCAAATGGATACAAGCCAGAGAAAGATAGAAAAGGATAGAACAAAAACAGGTCACTCCCCCTTTAACCTCTTCACCACGAGGTCACCTTCAATACCTGTGATTCCGGCTAAAACTAGACGATTTTTATGCAGTTTAAAGACGGACCTGTGATATTCAGAGGGTGTATTAAGATCGTATTTACCCCTTGGAATCCTAGAAGTAGATTATAAGATAAAGAATATCGTCTAATGGTAACCAGAATATGGAGAAAATTACGTCATCGTGCTAAAAGGGTTAAAGCAACTTTTACGGAGAGTTGCCGCTGAAGTTCGTACGCGGCGATTACTGCCGAACCTAAGCCAGTAAAATCGCCTGGCGTTGGTGTTTGTAAAATGATTTGGTGGTACACTCGGATACCATAGTCTCTAGCCCACTCATAAGAATTCGTGGACTCTCCTCTGTTTCTCTGTATCCAAAGTATAACTGTCTGGATTGCTTTTGGCTACAATTTGCTTCTCAACAAATAGTATATATTGTTTTGCAGTTGATGTATGGAGAATTTTAATCATAAATTTGTTTCCAGAGATATACTTCCATGATCAGAACAAAGTGAAGTCCACGAATATGTATGAGTGGGCTAGATACTATGATATCCGAGTGTACTTAGAACAAATATATCAAAGGTATTTGATAGAGTCTGGCATCAATCCTTATTGTCGAAGATGTCACACTACGGCCTTGCATCATTAGTTCCACTAATTTCTTCTTATCTTCATAACAGAAAAAATACGTGTTATGGTAGATGGCCTTTATTCTCAATTTCACTCAATAAATGCTGGTGTTCCCCAGGGATCAGTTTTGGCCCCAATTCTGTTCCTCATTCATATCAATGATCTCATATCTACCACTCATAATCCAATACATTCCTACGCAGATGACTCAACACTCCACAGTTCCTTCACATTTACCAATTCTTTCACCCAACCCGATCTTATAAATTCAAAAATAAACACTGCAATTTCTCTGAACCAGGACCTTTCTAGAATTAATGAATGGGGACAAGAGAATCTAGTTTCCTTTAATGCACAGGAAACCAAGTACATTCAATTTTCTAATCGACAGAATCTCACTGACTCCCATATATTTTTTAATGATGTAAATATTCCCACTTCCCCTAGTGTTGACATTCTCGGTGTAACATTAACTAGTAACTTGAGCTGGACACATTATGTTAGAAGCATTGCTAAGAATGCCTCTAAAATACTGGGACTCCTGTACAGAGTTCGAGAATTCTTCACTGACGAGCAGTTGGCCGTGATATATAAAAGTCATGTGCGTTCTCAGATGGATTACTGTTCACCTCTGTGGGGTGGAAGTGGAGTGGTTGCATTGAGGCAGTTGGACAAAATTCAAAATAAAGCTATTAGATTAATCAATAACCCTGCAATCACACAGGACCTTCCTACATTATCCATACGAAGAAACGTTGCATCCCTTGCATTATTCTACAGATATTTTCACAGCAATTGTCCGAGGAACTGCTTCAATTGTGCCGCCTCTCCACATCTTTCCCCGTAGAACTAGGGCAGCTGAGAGCGCCCATGAATTTACACTTTCTCCTCCACAATGCAGAACTTCTGCTTATCAGAATTCATTTATCCCCAGAGCTACTACTCTTTGGAATTCACTTCCCTTGAATTGCTTTCCACAAACTTACAATCTACAAATGTTTAAATCCAGTTGTTACAAACATTTTATGAATGGAGGATGCCTTTAGGCACATGGACCTTTTTGTTTTATCTGTGTTTTTCCTTCCTCCGTTCATTGTCTCTTTAAAAAAAAAAAAAAAAAAAAAACGGTTAAAGGACATAATACAATGTATGCATGTATGTATGTATGTATGTATGTATGTACTCAGACACATACATAATTGCTGCGGGTGGCTGACACTAGACAGAGCCTGAACAGAAACAACCCGATCTTATAAATTCAAAAATAAACACTGCAATTTCTCTGAACCAGGACCTTTCTAGAATTAATGGATGGGGACAAAAGAATCTAGTTTCCTTTAATGCACAGAAAACCAAATACATTCAATTTTCTAACCGACAGAATCTCACTGACTCCCATATATTTTTTAATGATGTAAATATTCCCACTTCCCCTAGTATTGACATTATCGGTGTAACATTAACTACTAACTTGAGCTGGACACATTATGTTAGAAGCATTGCTAAGAATGCCTCTAAAAAACTGGACTCCTGTACAGAGTTCGAGAATTCTTCACTGACGATGCAGTTGGCCGTGATATATAAAAGTCATGTGCGTTCTCAGATGGATTACTGTTCACCTCTGTGGTGGTGGAAGTGGAGTGGTTGCATTGAGGCAGTTGGACAAAATTCAAAATAAAGCTATTAGATTAATCAATAACCCTGCAATCACACAGGACCTTCCTACATTATCCATACGAAGAAACGTTGCCATCCCTTGCATTATTCTACAGATATTTTCACAGCAATTGTTCCAAGGAACTTGCTTCAATTGTGCCGCCTCTCCACATCTTTCCCCGTAGAACTAGTGCAGCTGAGAGCCACCCATGAATTTACACTTTCTCCTCCACAATGCAGAACTTCTGCTTATCAGAATTCATTTATCCCCAGAGCTACTACTCTTTGGAATTCACTTCCCTCGAATTGCTTTCCCACAACTTACAATCTACAAATGTTTAAATCCAGTTGTTACAAACATTTTAAGAATGGAGGATGCCTTTAGGCACATGGACCTTTTTGTTTTATCTGTGTTTTTCCTTCCTCCGTTCATTGTCTCTTAAAAAAAAAAACCCACACATTTAAAGTTCCTACTCTCAGGGTCCGGGACCACTTTCGCGTTCCCTCACCTGTTTCTCTGTCTCGTTGAGTATGAGAATTATACAAGGGGAGAGGATTCCTAGCCCCCTGGATGTGTGTATATATATATATATATATACCGGTATATATAGAATATCGCCTAAATGTTTAACAAATATATAAAATACAAATGAATGAATACATCATTATATCCCTAACACCGACATTCAACAATTAGGTAATTCCCTCATTATAAATCTGCTACATACTGTAATTGTAAGAATTAAAAGATACATACTTCGCATACACAAACATCACTAAGATAATAAAATGCAACAGCAAATGTTTAACAAGCTAGGTATGAAGATTATTCTGAAAAATATGTCATAAATCGAATTCAGTGCTCGAACCAGATGGGTTTGAATATCTTGCAATCCTATACCAACTTACTGTATATGACTCTATCAATGCATCAACATTCGCGTTGAATTTAAGTCAAATTGAAGCGACAACTAAAAAAAAAAAAAAAAAAAAAAAAAAAAAAAATCGAACGAAAGCCAGGGATGTACACATAATACATGACACTATTGTTTGTCATTACATTGTTTTTATATACGCAAATATACACCCGCTGTATGTAAGACCATGTGAAGCCGAGCAATCTAAACAACATTAATACATTCAAATCCATTTCATTATATTCTGGCAACAATTGGACGGTTATATTCAACTTAGGAAGGACGTCTACCCCATTAAACGGCGACAGATTAACTCTATGAATCCTTTAAGCTACCACACATCCTTCTTAAGCTGCACAGAATCGTCTAAATATAGCTAGAATATAGTTGAAAAGACGTTTGCCGGTACTGAAAGGGTTAACATTGACAGCTGGATACAAATAATATAACCCCAATAACAACAAAAGCAACCTCTAATATTTGTTCTTATATAATAATAATAATAATAAAAAAAGCTACCTCTAATATTTGTTCTTGTTTAATACTAATAATAATACTAATAATAATGATAATAATAAAAGGCTACCTCTAATATTTGTTCTTAAGGGAGCCCACCTCGCTTTTTTTCTCTTTCTCTCCCCTCTCTTCTTTGGCTTGTATCCATTCGGCCCCAATCAGCCTACTGTTTTAAGACTTTTACCCCCCATCCAGGTGTCAATATTTTCCTGGCGAGCGGTAGCGAGCCAGCATATATATATTTTTGTTTTAACAGCAAGCTAAATTTGTACATTTTTCGATAGAAAAAATGTCTCCGGCGAAGCCAGATTTCTCCATACAATGCTGGCTGGCTACCGTTCGCCAGGAAGAAATCGACACCTGGATGGGGATAAACGTCTTAAAACAGTTGGCTGAATGGGGCCGAATGGATACAAGCCAGAGAAAGAGAGAAAAGGAGAGAAAGATAAAAAAAAAATGTGACCCCTCTTAAATATAACAATATAACAATAACCTCTAATAATTGTTCCTACTTTCATATACGTTCACATCATAGCTAGAACAATATTATTACGGTTCAGAATAAATGCGATGCTACTGTGCGTTATTTAATATATCATTGTTTACCGGTAACTCTGATATCCATTACATATATATATATATATATATATATATATATATATATATATATATATATATATGTGTGTGTGTGTGTGTGTGTGTGTGTGTGTATATTCTGCAATATATATTTGAAAACTGACAAATAAACGTAAGTACATAAAAATGTTCACGACGCTGGTCGGGAATACGATAAAAGATAATAGTATATATATATATATATATATATATATATATATATATATATATATATATATATATAATATTATATATACAGTATACTGTATATATTGGTCGCAACTAACCACTGTCATTAAATATAATACTATAACATGTATTAAGTGGTCTGTAGACTGTATATTCGTATGATAAAATAATCATATGGTTACTAACATTAATTTCCCAAGTCAAACAGACGTAATATGATGAAGAACCTGTGTTTAACGTTCGGTCTATATAATCAATTCTAATTACAACATAACGCTTAAACGCTTCAAACTGTAATTATACGCAACCAGTAACCCCACTTAATCATTTTCGTGCAGGCGAGGGCAATTTTGGTATGATATTTCCTATAAAGTAGCTCCGAATTCAACTTTATAAAAACACATTTCGAAGATCGTGGTTACGTGGTTAAGGGAGCCCACCTACCTTTTTTTTCTCTCTCTCCCTCTCTCTTTGGTTTGTATCCATTCGGTTCAGCCTACTGTTTTAAGACGTTTACCCCCATCTAGGTGTCAATATATTCCTGGCGAGCGGTAGCGAGCCAGTATATATATATATATATATATTTTTTTTTTACAGCAAGCTAAATTTATACTCTCCGGCGAAGCCGGATTTCTCAATACAATGCTGGCTCGCTATCGCTCGCTAGGAAGAAATCGAGACCTGGATGGGGATAAACGTCTTAAAACAGTTGGCTGAATGGGGCCGAATGGATACAAGCCAGGGAAAAAGAGAAAAAAGAGAGAAAGATAAACAAAAGCCGGTGGTCCCCCTTAATCATTGGCGTACAGGCGAGCGCAATTTCGGTATGATATTTCCCGTGAAGTGGTTCCGAACCCACAGCCACTTGACCAACCTCCTTGTTTCGTACTTAACCCCTTCTGTACCGCGACGTTCAATTCAAATAACCCACAGCCACTTGACCAACCTCCTTGTTTCGTACTTAACCCCTTCTGTACCGCGACGTTCAATTCAAATAACCCACAGCCACTTGACCAACCTCCTTGTTTCGTACTTAACCTCTTCTGTACCGCGACGTTCAATTCAAATAACCCACAGCCACTTGACCAACCTCCTTGTTTCGTACTTAACCCCTTCTGTACCGCGACGTTCAATTCAAATAACCCACAGCCACTTGACCAACCTCCTTGTTTCGTACTTAACCCCTTCTGTACCGCGACGTTCAATTCAAATAACCCACAGCCACTTGACCAACCTCCTTGTTTCGTACTTAACCCCTTCTGTACCGCGACGTTCAATTCAAATAACCCACAGCCACTTGACCAACCTCCTTGTTTCGTACTTAACCCCTTCTGTACCGCGACGTTCAATTCAAATAACCCACAGCCACTTGACCAACCTCCTTGTTTCGTACTTAACCCCTTCTGTACCGCGACGTTCAATTCAAATAACCCACAGCCACTTGACCAACCTCCTTGTTTCGTACTTAACCCCTTCTGTACCGCGACGTTCAATTCAAATAACCCACAACCACTTGACCAACCTCCTTGTTTCGTACTTAACCCCTTCTGTACCGCGACGTTCGATTTACATTGTTGTGGGGTGCTTATTAGACGATTTTATTAAGTTTAAAAAGGCAATTAGCAGGCTTGGAACTATTTAACTTAAGGGGGAGGTAGACCGTTTTTCTGGACCCCCTTCTCCCTAATGTTTAGCCCCACTAGTTTTGAGATTATAAGACGTTCGGCCCATTAGTTTGGCGATTTTAACACCTTTTGCCCCATTTCGTTGTCATCTTTCAAGCCATTTAGGTGTCGATTTTTTCCTGGCGAGCGATAGCGAGCCTGCAGTTTTAAGAGGAATCGGCCTTCGCCCGGGACATTTTTCTACCGAAAAATGTAAACATTTATCTTGAAGGGGAGTCTAGAGGGTGTATTTCTTAGCTTGATGGAGGTCTAGGGAGAAAACTCATAAATTGAATTAATAGACCAAATAAACGGTCTGCCTGCCCTTAACCCTTTTTACTACCACATATCCTTCTGAAGCTGCACAGAATATAGCTAGATTAAAGTTAAAAGGGCGTGGCCGTACACAAGGAGTTAATAAACAAACTGTAATCACGGTAGTATATTATTAATTATATCGGTTCACATATACTATTTATTATATCGGTTCACATATACTATTTATTATATCGGTTCACATATACTATTTATTATATCGGTTCACATATACTATTTATTATATCGGTTCACATATACTATTGATGGATAAATATTTCGGTAGGGCAACCAAATGTCTAAGATAACGCACATAGACATAGGACAAACATGTAAACATTATTACAATACGTTCATGTCAGTGCGCCTGTTTCTGCGCACTTCGGTGTCCTGCTTTAGTTAAACATATATGAGCTATAGTAAAAACATTGTAATTATATTTTTTTGATAAGATGAGGTGAACTGTGTGTGAGAGAGAGAGAGAGAGAGAGAGAGAGAGAGAGAGAGAGAGAGAGAGAGAGAGAGAGAGAGACAAAATACATCCATGGGTGATAGTGACCCTCCGCTTACACGATTGCTCAAGAGTGTTTACCGACATTTCGAACACGGACAGGTGTGCAGTTATAATGGCTCCGTAAAGTTGGAGTCCACAGGTGTGAAATTAAATAGCTATTGTGAAAAGTAAGAGTAAAGGTGTGGATATAATGGAGGCGGTTAAAGGTAACAAGTGAAGTCAACCATCGAAAATATATATATAAAAATATGCCGGTATTATTTTTGTTTCTCCCCTCCCCCCCCTCTCTCTCTCTCTCTCTATATATATATATATATATATATATATATATATACTGTATATATATATATATATATATACAGTATTTGGTACGATACCTGAAGTGTTTGCTTAGGCTCTAACCAGGTAATAAGTGAAAACAAGACAATATTTGGGCAACAGAATAGGAATGGACGACCGAATTCCACAGGCAGCGAAGGAATGAGAGAGAGAGAGAGAGAGAGAGAGAGAGAGAGAGAGAGAGAGAGAGAGAGAGACAGAAGAGAGAGAGAGAGAGAGAGAGAGAGAGAGAGAGAGAGGGGGGGGGGGGGAGGGGGGTATAGCAAGGCACACAAATGCCCAGCAGGTTATCTCACCCCCTAACCCCACCTACCCACCCCACCTACCCACCCCACCCTCCCACCCACTCTCCCAGGTGATGTCTCAATTAGCCCACCTGAGACAAGCCAATCCCCCCACCCCAGCCCCACCACCACCACCGCAACCACCACTGATCTTATATTTTATAGAGCTGTTGGGATCGTCTTTGAACATTAGAATTATCACTATCTGGTTCGGTTGGCCAAATAATTGATGTCTCCGCTGTCAGTACGTTTTGCTCACCGTGTGCTGTATTTACGTCTGTCAGATGTTGAATAGGGTGTGTAAAGATAGAAACATGTTTATATATCTCACTTGAAACGAGGAATTTAACCTTAACTATTGCTGATACCAATTATTGATCGAAATATACTTGGTGCCGCGACATCACTTATTTGGCCGACTGTACAACGTCTAGGGGGGATAATATGATATTATGTTTTATTATGACATTATGTTTTGGGTGAGGGCTGGTCCTGTCCAGAGTGAGGTTTGGCATCCTCTACCCAACCTTAGCCATTTATGTTAGACTTTTATACCAGTACTACTTTTCCTACTTCGGGGGTGGGAGGGTAGGAATCCTCCTCCCCTTGTAAAATTCACCTACTAGACGAGAGTATGGGGTGAGGGAACGCGAAAGTGGTCTCGGACCCTAAGACTTGGAACTTTAAATGTTGTTTTTGATCAGGTTCTGTCTCGAGTCGGCCACCCCCAGTTATGGGGTATGTACCTGTGTACATACATATATACATACATACATGTTTTATTATGATTGAGGGTTTTAATGGTTTTGGCATTTTCAAATATTTGTTTAGCTTATTTGTTTAGACTTATAAAACGCCTCTCAGACCCCCTTCAAGCTAAATATAACGCTTCCCAGACCCCCTTCAAGCTAAATATAACGCTTCCCAGACCCCCTTCAAGCTAAATATAACGCTTCCCAGACCCCCTTCAAGCTAAATATAACGCTTCCCAGACCCCCTTCAAGCTAAATATAACGCTTCCCAGACCCCCTTCAAGCTAAATATAACGCTTCCCAGACCCCCTTCAAGCTAAATATAACGCTTCCCAGACCCCCTTCAAGCTAAATATAACGCTTCCCAGACCCCCTTCAAGCTAAATATAACGCTTCCCAGACCCCCTTCAAGCTAAATATAACGCTTCCCAGACCCCCTTCAAGCTAAATATAACGCTTCCCAGACCCCTTCAAGCTAAATATAACGCTTCCCAGACCCCCTTCAAGCTAAATATAACGCTTCCCAGACCCCCTTCAAGCTAAATATAACGCTTCCCAGACCCCCTTCAAGCTAAATATAACGCTTCCCAGACCCCCTTCAAGCTAAATATAACGCTTCCCAGACCCCCTTCAAGCTAAATATAACGCTTCCCAGACCCCCTTCAAGCTAAATATAACGCTTCCCAGACCCCCTTCAAGCTAAATATAACGCTTCCAAGACCCCCTTCAAGCTAAATATAACGCTTCCCAGACCCCCTTCAAGCTAAATATAACGCTTCCCAGACCCCCTTCAAGCTAAATATAACGCTTCCCAGACCCCCTTCAAGCTAAATATAACGCTTCCCATACCCCCTTCAAGCTAAATATAACGCTTCCCAGACCCCCTTCAAGCTAAATATAACGCTTCCCAGACCCCCTTCAAGCTAAATATAACGCTTCCCAGACCCCCTTCAAGCTAAATATAACGCTTCCCAGACCCCCTTCAAGCTAAATATAACGCTTCCCAGACCCCCTTCAAGCTAAATATAACGCTTCCCAGACCCCCTTCAAGCTAAATATAACGCTTCCCAGACCCCCTTCAAGCTAAATAAAACGCCTCTCAGACCCCCTTAGCTAAATATAACGCTTCCCAGACCCCCTTCAAGCTAAATATAACGCTTCCCAGACCCCCTTCAAGCTAAATAAAACGCCTCTCAGACCCCCTTAGCTAAATATAACGCTTCCCAGACCCCCTTCAAGCTAAATATAACGCTTCCCAGACCCCCTTCAAGCTAAATATAACGCTTCCCAGACACCCTTCAAGCTAAATAAAACGCCTCTCAGACCCCCTTAGCTAAATATAACGCTTCCCAGACCCCCTTCAAGCTAAATATAACGCTTCCCAGACCCCCTTCAAGCTAAATATAACGCTTCCCAGACCCCCTTCAAGCTAAATATAACGCTTCCCAGACCCCCTTCAAGCTAAATATTACGCTTCCCAGACCCCCTTCAAGCTAAATATAACGCTTCCCAGACCCCCTTCAAGCTAAATATAACGCCTCTCAGACCCCTTAGCTAAATATAACGCTTCTCAGACCCCCTTCAAGCTAAATATAACGCTTCCCAGACCCCCTTCAAGCTAAATAAAACGCCTCTCAGACCCCCTTAGCTAAATATAACGCTTCCCAGACCCCCTTCAAGCTAAATATAACGCTTCCCAGACCCCCTTCAAGCTAAATATAACGCTTCCCAGACCCCCTTCAAGCTAAATAAAACGCCTCTCAGACCCCCTTAGCTAAATATAACGCTTCCCAGACCCCCTTCAAGCTAAATATAACGCTTCCCAGACCCCCTTCAAGCTAAATATAACGCTTCCCAGACCCCCTTCAAGCTAAATATAACGCTTCCCAGATCCCCTTCAAGCTAAATATAACGCTTCCCAGACCCCCTTCAAGCTAAATATAACGCTTCCCAGACCCCCTTCAAGCTAAATATAACGCTTCCCAGACCCCCTTCAAGCTAAATATAACGCTTCCCAGACCCCCTTCAAGCTAAATATAACGCTTCCCAGACCCCCTTCAAGCTAAATATAACGCTTCCCAGACCCCCTTCAAGCTAAATATAACGCTTCCCAGACCCCCTTCTAGCTAAATATAACGCTTCCCAGACCCCCTTCAAGCTAAATATAACGCTTCCCAGACCCCCTTCAAACTAAATATAACGCTTCCCAGACCCCCTTCAAGCTAAATAAAACGCCTCTCAGACCCCCTTAGCTAAATATAACTCTTCCCAGACCCCCTTCAAGCTAAATATAACGCTTCCCAGACCCCCTTCAAGCTAAATATAACGCTTCCCAGACCCCCTTCAAGCTAAATATAACGCTTCCCAGACCCCCTTCAAGCTAAATATAACGCTTCCCAGACCCCCTTCAAGCTAAATATAACGCTTCCCAGACCCCCTTCAAGCTAAATATAACGCTTCCCAGACCCCCTTCAAGCTAAATATTATTTTTTATAACGCTTCCCAGACCCCCTTCTAGCTAAATATAACGCTTCCCAGACCCCCTTCAAGCTAAATATAACGCTTCCCAGACCCCCTTCAAGCTAAATATAACGCTTCCCAGACCCCCTTCAAGCTAAATATAACGCTTCCCAGACCCCCTTCTAGCTAAATATAACGCTTCCCAGACCCCCTTCAAGCTAAATATAACGCTTGTCAGACCCCCTTCAAGCTAAATATAACGCTTCCCAGACCCCCTTCAAGCTAAATATAACGCTACCCAGACCCCCTTCAAGCTAAATATAACGCTTCCCAGACCCCCTTCAAGCTAAATATAACGCTTCCCAGACCCCCTTCAAGCTAAATATGTATATTTTTCGGTAGAAAACAAACATCCCGGCTAAAATCCGGTTTATCTCAAATTGCAGGTTCACTATCTCTCGCCCGGGAAATTTCGAGACCTTATTGGACTGAAGCGTCTTATAATCGCCAAACTAATGAGGTGAAACGTCTCAATATCTAGAAACTAATAAAGTAAAACAGGGAGGATGCAGATACAGTAGACTCGCCCTTTACTAAATTAACGAGGATACTGATGAAGTGAAAAGTCTTAATATCTCCAAATTAACGAGGACATTAGGAGGTCAGATTTTGCTTCATCATGTTTACACTCCAGAGATATATGTATGTTCGACTTCAATGGCATTATATTAACCCCTTCAGCACGATGACATAACTTTCCTCAAATTTTGGTTACCATTAGACGATTTATATGTAACTTATGATCTACCTCGAACACTCGCCGGAAAATATGATCCCAATAAACCCTCTGAATAACACAGGTCCTTTTTAAGGGGAGATCTCCACTTGAGGGATATTTTTTCTTGACCCCTTTCTCCCTCATGTTTAGCCCCATTGCTTTTGATATTATAAAACGTTTGCCCCATTAGTTTAACGATTTTAAGAACTTTCACCCCATATTAAGACCTTTCGTACAATTCAGGTGTCGATTTTATCCTGGCGAGCGATAGCGAGCCTGTAATTTAAGAGGAACCGGCCTTCGGCCGGGAAATTTTTCTACCGAAAAATGTACAAATTTATCTTGAAAGGGACTCGAGGGAGTGTAATTTTAAGCTTGATGGAGGTCTAGGGAACAAACTAAATACCTCCCCTTAAGCTTCATAAAATCGTTTAATATTATCCAGAATCAGAGGTAAAAATGACGTCATCATGCTGAAGGGGTTAATTAGACATGCTTAGTCGATTAAGCTATTGTATTCAGTTTAATAATGGCCTCCGCAATTGACAAGCTTCGAACTATCTCACCTAACCCGTTTTACTACCAAATATCCTTTTAAAACTGCACAAAATCGTCTAAATATAGCCAACGTCAATTTATATAAACGTCGCCGGTACAGTAGGGGTTAAGGGGAGGTATTTAGTTTGTTCCCTAGACCTCCAGCAAGTTTAAAATTACACCTCCTTGAGTCCCTTTCAAGATTAATTTGTACATTTTTCGGTAGAAAAATGTCCCGGCCGAAGGCCGTTTCCTCTTAAGTTACAGGCTCGCTATCGCTCGCCAGGATAAAATCGACACCTGAATGGCACGAAAGGTCTTAAAATGGGGTGAAAGTTCTTAAAATCGCCAAACTAACGGGGCAAACATCTTAAAATCTCAAAAGCAATGGAGCTAGACATGAGAGAGAAAGGGGTCAAGAAAAAATTCCCTCAAGTGGATATCTCCCCTTAATACGTTGAAGATATATAGAACAGTCGTGAAACAATTGACCATGGGGAATTTCATGTCTTTTATAGGCTACATAAATAAATATATGTATAGATAAATAACTAAATATATATATATGGATCATATATACTTTAATTAATTTAATTAATTTCATTGGGGGTGTGGTGGTGAGATTAATAAAAATAATATATCTAATGATGTACAGTCCGTCTAATAAGTGATGTCTCGGCACCCATTATGTTTTGATCAATAATTGGTATCAGCAATATTTATACATGACTTCTTCTTTTTGAGTGAGATATACAACTATGTTCCTACACTTGGCCACTCTAACCAACATCTGACAGACATTAATACAGTACAGAGCGAGCCAAACGTAATGTCAGCCAAGGCATAACTTATTAGCGCCATTGTACAGGTAACTAATTAGTATCCGTGCCTTAACCCCTTCAGTATCATGACGCCTCTTTACCTTTGATTCTGGCTAACATTAAATTATTTTATGCAGTTTAAAAAAGACCTGTGTTATTCAGAGGGTTTAATGAAATCGTATTTACCCTTTTGTAGAGGTAGATTATAAACTTAAACAAAATCGTCTAATGGTAACCAGGATATGGTGAAAATTACGTAATATTTATATTATTGTACCTTACTTTCCTCCCTAGACCCCCACCAAGCTTATCATAAATACGCCCAAGACCCTCCTTCGAAATAAATCTGTGCATTTTTCGGTAGAAAAATACCAAGTCGAAGGTTTGATCCTCCTAAATTGCAGGCTCGCTATCGCTCGGCAGAAAAAATCCACACCTAAATGTCACGAAAAGTCTCAACATCGCCTAACTAATGGGACGACGGTGAGATTGAAACGCTCATTGTGTAAAACTTGTTCTGTTATAGTAATATTAAGGGGAGATGGGTTGTTTTTATTTGCCCATTTATGCATCTATGTATTATTGTTTTCGTTTTCTCCCTAGACCTATATCAAGGTTAACAAAAAAACACCCGCCCAAGACTCTCCTTCAAGATAAATTTGTAAATTTTTCAATAGAAACATTTCCCGGCCGAAGGCCTGTTTCTCTTAAATTACAGGCTCGCCAGGAAAAAATCGACACCTAAAGGACACGAAAAGTAAAAATATTGACAAAGAAATGGGGCAAAAGGTCATAAAATCCCCAAACTAATGGGCCGAACGTCTTATAATCTGAACACCAATAGGGCTAAACATGAGGAAGAAGGGGGACCAGAAAAACGGCCCATTTCCCTTTAAGCGCTTATATGTTTACATTGTCGACAACACCTTGCTCATACGTTACAAAACACAGCCGGCATTTTAACAAACAAAACACAGCCGGCATTCTAACAAACAAAACACAGCCGGCATTCTAACAAACAAAACACAGCCGGCATTCTAACAAACAAAACACAGCCGGCATTCTAACAAACAAAACACAGCCGGCATTCTAACAAACAAAACACACATAAAAAACAACTACTATTTACCAAACAAACACAAACACACACACACACTCGCATAACAATTCCTGTAATGTGGTGATGGGCTGGTCTATCAGAGTGAGAACTGAGCAATCTCTGCCATACCCATAGCTTACTCTGACTGTTCCTTTTACTTATATATTTTCTAGATCTCAAGTGACGGCGTCTCTAACGTGGATTGACCTCCCAATCTACCGAGATTGGAAGCCAAAGCGTCACATTTTTCCCTTGCCCCTCAACTTTCTCTTCATAATTGCTGAGGGACACAGGGCCCTGGGTGGAGCTTTGGTTTCCCGGGCATTTCCGCACCCTCCTCAGCTCCCCGCCATGGAGTGGCTTCGGTCACCCAGGCTTTATTGTGGTCGGTGGGGAGGGTTCTGTGGGGGCGCTCGGTTATGGCCTTGGCCTTGCTCGGGGCCTTGGGGCTGTTCGGCCAGGCAGCTTGGGGAACAACAACAACAACAACAACAACAACAATTCCTGTAATATCTCGAAATATCGATGGTTTATATTTTTAACTTTATTTAATTGTGTTAGAATTAATTTATTTATTGTATTTTTGTATATTATGACTTTATTTTATTATATATATATATATATATATATATATATATATATATATATATATATTGTTTGGCTGCGAAGGGACGCGCTACAACAATTCTAAAGGTCTTTCGAACAACACTAGACATTTCATATATATATATTGTTTATCTATCTGGAAGCAGCCTAGCTAATATCGATGAGCGATCTATTGTATAACGTAATTATTTAGTATTAGTTAGAAGATAATAAGAGTTATTATGCATGGTACCTAAGGATATACTGCAGTGTATATAACTTGCACGCGGGGTACTGATTAGTCCACACAATTCATGACAAAGAACAATTAGTCCACACAATTCATAACAAAGAACAATTAGTCCACACAATTCATGACAAAGAACAATTAGTCCACACAATTCATAACAAAGAACAATTAGTCCACACAATTCATGACAAAGAACAATTAGTCCACACAATTCATGACAAAGAACAATTAGTCCACACAATTCATGACAAAGAACAATTAGTCCACACAATTCATGACAAAGAACAATTAGTCCACACAATTCATAACAAAGAACAATTAGTCCACACAATTCATGACAAAGAACAATTAGTCCACACAATTCATGACAAAGAACAATTAGTCCACACAATTCATGACAAAGAACAATTAGTCCACACAATTCATGACAAAGAACAATTCACAAAAATGACGAGGGTAAAATTGATAAAGTTCATGTCAAAAGTACCTACATTTTTTCCCCCTAAACCTTCATCAAGCTCTAAAACACCACATAGACCACCCTTCGAGATAAATTTGTAAATTTTTCGGTATTGAAACTCGGTCGGTTCGTTGCTCCTAAATTTCAGGCTCGCTATAGCTCGCCAGGGAAAAATAGACACCTAGATGGCACAAAAGGTTTTAAAATTGACAAGGAAATGAGGCGAAAGTTTTTAAAATTTCTAAACTAATGGAGCATATGTCTTACAATATCAAAATTAATAGGGCTAAACATGAGGAAGAAGGAGGTCCAGACAACAACAAAATTAATCTATGTGTGTATGTATGTATGTATGTATGTATGTATGTACTCAGGCACATACCCCATTGCGGGGGTAGCCGACACGAGACAGAGCCAGAACAGAAATAACATTTAAAGTTTATATTCTCAAGGTCCGGGACCACTTTCGCGTTCCCTCGCCCGTTTCCATGTTTTGCGAGTAGGGGAATTGTACAGTACAAGGGGAGGAGGATTCCTAACCCACCCGGCCCCCAACTTAATCAAATATACAAATATTTAGAGAGAAGTATTTTGATCGACTGCGTGTGCAAATTAGAGCACCGCGTACGAATGGGGTAGTTTATCTGTTTGAGATTGTTACAGTCACCCTTTATTGTTAACGATCTTTCCTAAACTGGAAAAAAAAAACTTACAGTATATCGTGACGCTTTCACTATTTTGATCCTGACTAATAATTGGCGATTGTGTTTAGCTTAGGAAGGATCTGTGGAAGTCAAGGGTGTACTGATATGGGTTTTACCGCTGGGTCCCTTGAAACCCTTAACCCCTTCTGTACCGGCGACGTCTTTTTATCTTTATTATGACTTCTATTAGAGGATTGTATTCAGTTTAAAAAGGGCCTCCAGCCATTAACAGGCTCCGAACTATCTCACTCCACCCGTTTTACTACCACATATCTTTCTTAATCTCCACAAAATCGTCTAAATATACAGTAGCTATAATAAAATATAAAAGATATCGCCGGTACAGAAGGGGTTAATATTTCTCACAAAATCGTCTAATGTTAACCACGATTATATATAGAATGCGCAATTGTTCTAAAAGGGTTAAATATCATATAGAATTAACTAGAATAAAATATATATTATTTATTTGATCGTACTGAATAGGAGAGCGCGGAAGTTATTTTCAACTATTTTTATACGGGGAGGTTTTATTTTTCTGGACCCTCTTCTCCCTCATGTTTAGCCCCATCAGATTAGCGATTTTAAGACATTTTATGTCATGTAGGTATCGTTTTTTTCCTGGCGAGCGATAGCGAGCCCGTAATCTAGGAGGAACCGGCCTTCGGTCAGGACAGTTTTCTGCCGAAAAATGTACACATACAGTATATCTATAAGAGAGGTTTTGGGGGAATTTCTAAATGCTTGATGGAGGTTTTGGGGGAATTTCTAAATGCTTGATGGAGGTCTTGGGGGAATTTCTAAATGCTTGATGGAGGTCTTGGGGGAATTTCTAAATGCTTGATGGAGGTCTTGGGGGAATTTCTAAATGCTTGATGGAGGTCTTGGGGGAATTTCTAAATGCTTGATGGAGGTCTTGGGGGAATTTCTAAATGCTTGATGGAGGTCTTGGGGGAAATTCTAAATGCTTGATGGAGGTCTTGGGGGAATTTCTAAATGCTTGATGGAGGTCTTGGGAGGAAAACAAGTAACAAGCAAATCAATTAATGAACAAATAAATACAAATGAATTCAAATATCTCCTTTACACCCGTTCAGTACCAGGGACGTATTTTTCATCATAGTATGGCGCCTATTGGACGTTATTATTCATCTTAAGAAGGACCTCTAGCAATTAACAGGCTCCGAACTATCTCACTTAACCCTTTTCACTACCACAGATCCTTCTAAAAGCTGCACAACATCGTCTAAATATAGCTAGAATAGAATATAACACACGTCGCTGGTACTCAAAGGGTTAAACCACACTACTACTGTGCTGATTAATGATTACTAAATATTGCTTTTGACAAGGCAATACATTATATCGCCTTATCGAAAGCAATATTTATTTAGTAATACTTTGTCACCCTTACAAACTGGTTAATATTGGATTTTCTTTCACAAATCAACACTCAATTGACCACTTGCGAGTTTCAGGCTATAAGGAAGTTGGAGCTGGAGACAGCGATAGTAAACAGAAATGCAAAAATAATGTAGGTTTCTGATGGCTAAAGAGTATGTTGAATTGGATTTTATATATATATAAATTAACGACAACCGTATTTTAGCTGGTAATTCTGGTAAATATCGATGTCTACAGCTCCAACTTCCTTATAGAACGAAACTCGCAAGAGGTCAATTCATTAGGGCGTGTTCCCTATGGGAAAATTAGCAATACAAGTTAAACCTTTTCAAAGATACGGTGGTGCAGTTCTTTTCTGTTTTCTGGCTATTAGTAGACAAATTTATTCAGATTAGGAAGGGCATATAGATTTCAAAATACGAATGTGCAGTTCTTTTCTGTTTTCTGGGTATTAGTGGACGATTTTATTCAGATTAGGAAGGCCATATGGCAGTCAAAGGGTTAATTGAGACAGTGTATACCATTATAATCCCCACATAGCATTCCAAAGATGTGTAAAATCCTCTAATGACAGGCATAATAAATTGGGAAAGCACAGATCATTCCTAAGCTGTATAAAATCCTGTAATGATAGCCAGAATAAACTGCGAAAGCGCGTCATAAACCCCAAGGGGTTAAAAACACGGCTGCGTATCCCCTTCAGTACCGGTGACATCCTTTTCATGATATTCTGGCAACTAGTAGACGGGTTTTATTCAGCTTCGGAAGGATGTCTACCCATTAAAGGGAGATGGTTCACTTTTTGGTCGATTTCTTCATTCATATATTATTTTTCTACTGTCCGCGCTAGACATCCATCAAGCTTAAAAAACGCTCCCTAGACCCCCTTCAAGATAAATGTGTAAATTTTTCGGAAGAAAAATTTCCCGGCCTAAGGCCGGTTCCTTTTAAATTACAGGCTCGCTATCGCTCTCCAGGAGAAAATCGACACATAACTGGCAGGAAAGGTCTTAAAATTGACAGAAATGGGTCGAAAGTTCATTAAATCGCCAAACTAATGAGGCTAAAGATGAGGGAGAAAGGGGTATAGAAAAGCAACATATCTCCCCTTAAAGGATGACACACCATCTCAATTCATCCTTTGAGCTACCATACATCCTTCCTAAGCTTCATAAAATCGTCTAAATGCAGCTGGCATAAAAACAAAAACACGACCGCATATACAGAAGTGATTCTCCGTCATGTACGGTAGCGCTAATAAGTCATGTCTCAGCTGTCATTACGTTTGGCTCGCTCTGTGCTGTATTATTGTCTGTCAGATGTTGAAGAGGGTGGGTAATTGTAGGATCATGTTTGTGTATCTCACTCGAAATGAAGAGATCGTGTTTAGATATTGCCGATACCAATTACTATCGGCCATAATATACTTGGTGCCGATAAATCACTTATTTGGCCGACTGTACACAAAAGATCAATATTACACTTCAGAAACTAAACACAAGATACTAAAATTACACTGTAGGGATGCCCGATATAATACTGATATGTTTAATTCATTAATTAATTTGTTAATTTTCTATTTAATTATATTTTTTTCGAGCCAAACCAATATACAGTATATGGTAGATTATAACGGAGTATTTGTTTACGAAATGTTTTTATTTATTTTTTATTTTTCAGTCAGGCCAAAACAATGGAAAACGTAGATTAATTGAGAACTAGTCTATTCGGTGTAAGTAGGCGAGACATCCTGACCTCCATCCTCTGTAACTAAAAAAACAACTATAATTATCGAGCTAATATTTCGACCATTTGGTAAGAGTCAGTCAAGGAATAGATGTGGATATTTACAGCCAATTTGCTCTAGCCCTTTTTGAGTTACAGAGGATAGAGGTAATTATTTCTCGCCTACTTACAGCGAATAGACTATAGTTTCTGGCGTGTTTTGGCCATAGTCTAAAGGGAAATAGTACTGACAACATTTACTTAACCCCTTCTGTACCGGCAACGTCTTTTCAATTATATGCTTACTACTATCAGACGATTGTATTCAGTTTATAAAGGGCCTCCAGCAACTAACAGGCTTCGAACTATCTCACTTAACCCTTTTCACTACCACAGATCGTTCTTAAACTGCACAAAATCGTCTAAATATAGCCAGCAGAGTATTAAAAAGACGTCGCCGGTACAGAAGGGGTTAATGTGTATACATTTAGCATAGATATATGGATATATATAATAGGTCTACCTAAAGATATTTTTCCTTAACTCTTTCTGTACCGGCGCCGTTCTTTTAACTTTATTCTGGCTAGTATTAGACGAATTTATTCATTTAAAAAAAGGCCTCCAGCAATTAACAGGCTTCGAACTATCTCACTTAACCCTCTTTACGTCCACAGATCCTTCTTAAACTGCGCAAAATCGTCTAAATCTAGCTAGAAGACAAATAAAAAAAGACCTCGTCGGTACTGAAGGGGTTAAGAGGATAGCGCAATGTTGTTTCTCATATTTTGTTTATGAAAGTGATATAATTTACTGCAACATCAAGTGTCAAGCCAAATTAAATAACAAGCTTATGTCATCCGTCAGACTAATTTCTAAAGCAGGTTTAGACAACTCATTCGAAACAAAAGTAACAAAAGATGAGTTAATGCAATTTAAGAAGTACCTATGTTACTAAGAGGGTTTTATTGAGATAATATTTGCCCATTTTAGTCGTAGAGATAGATTACAAACTAAAGAAAATCGTCTAATGGTAACCGAAATATGATGAAAATTACGTCATGGTGGTGAAGGGGTTATTAGCGCTCTATAGTAAAGGTTTTCATCGCCAAAGTTTACGCAATAAGAATGTCTAATTATATAATCTGACCGAGAAAGAAACATATTGTACAGCTTCCGGTTTGAAAAGATTGGCATTAATTATAGTGCTCCGTATTTTTTTTGCTTTTTTTGTATATTCTAATGATACGCCAGATTAACAACTATTTTTTGGTTTCGTTATATTTAGAATGTCATTATAGCAATCGTACACTAGCTGCATACTATATCTACTATTGTCTACTATGTTAACTACTATCTACTCTTGTCTATTATTATCTACTATGACTAATATATATCTACCCTTCCATTAAGTGAAATATTGCAAGATGCGGGAATTGCATTATTGAACTTCAAAATAGTACCGGTGTATTTATCCTATGACGTGAACGGATTTAGCAGAATATATCAAATTACTATCTATCTCTCCAAGAATTATATTAGGGGACAATTATGTATTCGCTCTCGCTATTTCCCTATCGTCTACTCATGGTGATTGTCAAAAATGTCGTTTATATTTTTGGCTCAACGCAGACAATTGACCACTTGCGAGTTTCAGGCTATAAGGAAGTTGGAGCTGTAGATATTGATATTTAGCAGAATTACCAACTAAAATACGGTTGTAGTGCATATATAAAACCCAGTTCAACATACTATTTATCAATCAGAAACCTACATTATTATTGAATATCTGTATTATGTCGATGTTTACGACTCCATCTTCCTTATAACCTGAAACATGCAAGTAGTTAATTCTAAGGAGCAGTGAAATAAAAATAACATGGCGGTCCTACAACGCATGTCTCAGAGCCCCCCCCCCCCCCCCCCCCCCTTTTTTTCGAGATATAATAGTAATATTTTTTTTCTTTTCTTTTTTCATTTACATTTCTCTGCAGTCAAATGTCCTGGCCAAAGGCCTGGCTCTCCCGCGCCGGGAAAATATTTGACGCATAAATGGCAGGGAAGGTCTTAATATTGGCAAATAAATTGGGCAAAAGGTCTTAGAATCGCCAAATTAACGGGGCGAACTTACTAATAATGTCCAAACTAATGAGGCTAAACATGAGGGAGAAGGGTGATCCAGAAAAACAACTCTCCTTGAATATTACAGACACTACATTATTGCAATACTGCGTTACACCGGTGGATGAATGAGCGCTCTTGTGTCCTAATCGGGATAAGTTACTCCACAACAAGAACAGTTTTTGCATGATAGGAATATCTATTTATCTATTCATTCTCCAGACGTCTCTCTATATTATTCCACCTACTGCCAGACAATTTTATCTAACTTCCAAACGACCCAGCCTAGGCAGGGAGTAAATTCAGCTCTCAATGTGTCTTTATTAATATATTTTGATCAACATTATGAATATTACATGTATAGTGCATTAATGCTGTATATCTAATATTACATGTATAATGCATTAATGCTGTATGACTAATATTACATGTATAATGCATTAATGCTGTATGACTAATATTACATGTATAATGCATTAATGCTGTATGACTAATATTACATGTATAATGCATTAATGCTGTATGACTAATATTACATGTATAATGCATTAATGCTGTATGACTAATATTACATGTATAATGCATTAATGCTGTATGACTAATATTACATGTATAATGCATTAATGCTGTATGACTAATATTACATGTATAATGCATTAATGCTGTATGACTAATATTACATGTATAATGCATTAATGCTGTATGACTAATATTACATGTATAATGCATTAATGCTGTATGACTAATATTACATGTATAATGCATTAATGCTGTATGACTAATATTAAACCAAATTGTTAAGGCAATTATAGTCTACATATTACATGTATAATGCATTAATGCTGTATGACTAATATTACATGTATAATGCATTAATGCTGTATGACTAATATTACATGTATAATGCATTAATGCTGTATGACTAATATTACATGTATAATGCATTAATGCTGTATGACTAATATTACATGTATAATGCATTAATGCTGTATGACTAATATTAAACCAAATTGTTAAGGCAATTATAGTCTACATAAGCAAGTTGTTTTCCAGTGGTTCCTTTTTACCGCTGTTATTATAATTATGTAATAATCAAATATCTAAGTAATTCTAAATACATAATACACGGAATTTTAAGGGTTTTTTTCTGGACCTCCTTCTCCCCCATGTTTAGCTCCATTAGTTTAAAAATATTAAGACGTTCGTCTCATTTTTTTGGGCGATTGTATAAAAAATCGTGGTATTTGGGCGTCGAATTTTTCCTGGCGAGCGATAGCAAACCTGTAATTTAGGAGAAAGCGGCCTTTGGCCGGGTTATTTTCTACCGAAAAATGCACACATTTATCTCGAAAGGGGTCTTGGCGGTATTTTGTCAAAGCTTGATGGAGGTCTAGCAAGGAAACTAACACAAATTTATCTTGAAGGTGAACTTGGGGGTATGTTTTAAGCTTGATGGAGGTCTAGCTAAGTAACTAAAATATTAACAAATATATATATACTGCATATATTATATATATATATATATATATATATATATATATATATATATATATATATATATATAAAATTAGATAAATATATAAACACAAGTATCTCCTTAATAACCAGTTAGCGCTATCAATACCAACACAATAAATAGCGTCGGGATAATTACATATAATTCAGCCCCTCCCTTTTTACACACACACATCTCTCCTCCTCCTCCTCCTCCTCCTGCGACGCCCACAGGAAGTCAATAGTCCGCCCGTATTGTTATTGACGTTAACCCTTTTTACGTTATTAGCGCGGGTGAGATATTTCCAACGCCGAAAGGAAAAAAGTTGGTTAAGGAGATATATTAAGCTTTATTTTATTTTTATCTAGTTTCCTCTCTAGACCTCCATCAAGCTTAGAAAAACACCCCATAGACCCCCCCTTCAAGATAAATTTGTAAATTTTTCGGTAGAAAAGTGTCTCGGCCGAAGACTGATCCCTCTAAAAATTTCAGGCTCGCTATCGCTCGCCAGGAAATAATCGACACCTAAATGACATGAAAAGTCTTAATATTCACAAAAAAGGGACGAAAGGTCTTTAAATCGCCAAACTAATGAGCCGAACGTCTTAAAATTTCAAAACTAATGGGGCTAAGCATGAGGGAGAAGGGGGCCGCCCACAGGAAGTCAATATAGTCCGCCCGTATTGTTATTGTGATCGACGTGGACACTGTTTACGTTATTAGCGCGGGGTGAGATATTTAGACCGCCGTAAGGAAAACGGCATTTAGGCGATTTTCTGAAGCTCAGGAAGGGTATATGGTAGCTCTCTCAGGATTAATTAACATAGTTTGTAATCATTTAACGGGTAGACATCCTTCCTAATCTCAATAAAAGCGTCTAATAGTTTGTCAGATTATAATGGAAAGGATGTCGCCGGTACAGCATGGATTAACTATAGGTCGGGCCAACGAACTTGACAATAATCTTGATGGCTATAAATATCCACACCTATTTCCTGGTGGACTCTTCCCAATTGATAGAAACGTCAGCCTGATTGCTTTAAGGGGAGATTTCCACTTGAGGGAATTTTTACTTGACCCCTTTCTCCCTCATGTCTAGCCCCATTGCTATTGAGATTTTAAGACGTTTGCCCCATTAGTTTGGTGATTTTTAAGAATGTCCGCCGCCACATTCTGTCAATTTTAAGACCTTTCGTGCCATTTAGGTGTCGATTTTATCCTGGCGAGCGATAGCGAGCCTGTAATTTAAGAGTAATCGGCCTTTGGCCGGGAAATTTTGCTACCGAAAAATGTACAAATTTATCTTGAAAGGGGGTCAAGGGGGTGAAATTTTAAGATTGCTGGAGGAGTAGGAAACAAACTAGAAACCTCCCCTTAATTCATTTCGAGTCATAAGAAGTTAAGGGGTCAAGATTATTGTCAAGTTCGCTGGCGCTACCTATAATTAATCCATGCAGTACCGGTGACGTCCTTTGCATTATATTCTGGCAACTATTAGATGCTTTTTACTGAACTGAGAAAAGACGTCTACCCGTTAAAAGATTACAGACTATCTCAGTTAATCCTTTTAGCTACCATATATCCTTCCTAAGCTTCATAAAATCGTCTAAATGTAGCTGCAATACAAACACAATGGCCTCGTCGTGTTTTGGCAGTTTATTCTGGGCTGTCATTAGACGATTTTACACAGCTTAGGAAGGATCTGTGGGGATTATAAGGGTAAAGGCCATCTCAATATTAACCCTGTGACTTCCACACGTCCTGAATAAAATCGTCTAATAATAGCCAGAAAACAGTGCAGAATGCGGCAGTGCATCTTGAAAGGGTTAACGAATTAAGGGGAGATGGGCCGGGTTTTTTTTATGTGTATTAATTAATTTCTTCCTTTATATTTTAGTGTCCTCGCTAAACATCCATCAAACCTTGATAAACACCCCACCTCCCTTTAAGACAAATTTGTACATTTTTCGGTAGAAAAATGTCCCGGCCGAAGGCCAGTTCTTAAAATTTCAGGCTCGCTATTGCTCGCCAGGAAAAAATCGACACCTAAATGGCACGAAAGGTCTTAAAATTGACAACGAAATGGGACGAACAGTGTTAAAATCGCCAAACTAATGGGCCGAACGTCTTTATAATCTCAATACAAATGAGGCTTAACACGAGGGAGAAAGGGGACCAGAAAACCGGCCCATGTCCCCTTAATCTATAAACCTATGTATTTAACCCCTTCCGTACCGGCGCCGTCCTTTTATATATATATACAGTATTATGGCTGCTAGTAAACGATTTTATTCAGTTTCCAAAGGACCTCCAGCAATTAATAGGCTTGGTACTATCTCACTTAACCCTTTTTGCTACCACAGATCCTTTTTTTTTTACTAAACAAAATCGTCTAAATATAGCCATAATAAAACACAAAAGACGTCGCCGGTACAGAAGGGGTTAAGGATAGATAACTATATCAAATAATTTAACCCTTTCAAGCTCCTATACGCATTTCTGTTTTGTTTTCCGGTACTTATAAGACGATTATATTCAAATTAGGAAGGGTATATGGAAGTCAGAGGGTTGATTGAGATTGTCTTTACCCTTTTAATACCCACAGATCCTTCCTAAGCTGCATAACATCGTTTAATGATAGCCAAAATAAACTGCTAAAACGCGTCAGAGCTTCAAGGGGTTAAGATATATCACTATTATATTCGCTTGATTGTGTTTGCTTTTGTTATAACCTTCGCGTATTACAGTGTGCGTGCAATTATTGAACTTACTATAATTAACTCCTTCTGCACAGTCGCGCTAATAATTATGTGATGTCTCGGCACCAAGTACGTTTTGATCAATAATTGGTATCAGCAATATCGAAGCTTCATTTCTTCATATCGAGTGAAATATACAAACATGTTCCTACACTTTCCCACCCTATTCACCATCTGACAGACATTAATACAGCGCAGAGCGAGCCAAACTTAATGACAGCTGAGATATGACTTATTAGCGCGACCGTACCAGCGACGTAATTTTAATTATTTTTTATGGCTACTGTCAGACGATATAACGCAGTTTAGAAAGGGCCTCCAGCAATGAACTCTTTCACGCTTTTATGACGCAGAGGTTGCGAGATTATTAATAAGAAATAGAGTTCTCTCACTCTTATAATTACCTCTCCAAAATTAGTTTTCTGCCCACAGCTAACTCAAAGACAACTGCAGAGGTTGAAGTAACTAAACTAAAGGTTTCTAAATACCTCTGATGGTAATAAAGGCTTTAAAGTATCCCCAATAGGCTCAAAGTTGCGTCATAAGCGTGAAAGGGTTAACAAGCGTCGAACTATCTCACATAACCCTTTTTCACCACCCCAGATCCTTCTTAAGCTGTAGAAAATCGCCTAACTACATCTAGAATATATTAAAAACAGACGTCGTCGGTACAGAAGGGGTTAACTTAACTATACGCTGTTTCCTTTCAACTGACGGTAAATCGCAAAGTTACCATCAAAATGTATCAGTTATTTTGGAGATTTTGTAGTGAAATATGGGGCTAATAATATAAACTTGGTCTTAAGGAGACATGGGCCGTTTTTTGGCCTATTAATGCATGTATTCCTTTATTTCTTAGTTTCTTCGCTACACCTCCATCAAGCTAAGAAAAACACCCCCTAGACCCCTTTTCAAGATAAATTTGTAAATTTTTCGGTAGAAAAGTTTCCCGGCCGAAGGCCAGTTCCTCTTAAAATTACAGGCTCGCTATCGCTTGCCAGGAAAGAATCGACACCTAAATGGCACGAAAGGTCTTAAAATTGTCAACTAAATTGGGATAAAGGTGCTAAAATCGCCAAACTAATTGACCGAACGTCTTATAATCTCAAAACAAATGGGGCTCAACACGAGGGAGAAAGGGGACCAGAAAACCGGCCCGTGTCCCCTTAATATGATGCAGAGACATAGTGGTTGCATATATGTCCATTAAGTATCCAGAAATTAGCCGCTAAGGGAACCAATTTACCGTCAGATGAAATAAAACTGAGGATAACCATGTAAGTGATTGGTCGCTTACTTCGATATTAACCCCTTGAAGCTCTGACGCGTTTTAGCCGTTTATTTTGGCTATCATTAGACGATTGTATGCAGCTTAGGAAGGATCTTTGGGTATTAAATGGGTAAATACTATCTCAATCAACCCTTTGACTTCCGTATACCGTTACTAATCTGCATAAAATCGTCTAATAGTAGCCAGAAAACCGAACAGAAACGCGTATTGAAGCTTGAAAGGGTTAACTTCTTCTGTACCGGTGACGTCTTTATCATTATATTCTAATAATATTTAGACGAGTTTATGCAGTTTAAAATTAAGAAGGATTTGTTGTAGTAGAAAGGGTTAAGTGAGATAGTTCGAAGCCTGTTAATTGCTGGAGGCCCTTTGAAACTGAATAAAATCGTCTAATAGTAGCCAGAATAAAGTTAAAAGGACGTCGTCGGTACAGAAGGGGTTAACTTTATATTGATCTGATTTATGAAGAGTACAGTCGCGCTAATAAGTCATTTCCCAGCTGTCATTACGTTTGGCTCGCTCTGTGCTGTATTAATGTCTGTCAGATGTTGAATAGGGTGGGCAAATGTAGGAGCATGTTTGTATATTTCACTCGATATGAAGAAGTGAAGCTTCGATATTACTGATACCAATTATTGATCAAAACATAATTGGTGCCGAGACATCACCTATTAGCGCGATCGTACATGTCTGCTAGCAATGTTACAAATATTAACGTCAATTACTTATATAATTACCTGTATTATTCTGTATTACTTTACAGCTTAATATATATTATAATTACCTATATATATATATATATATATATATATATAATTACCTGTATATATAATTACCTGTATATATAATTACCTGTATATATAATTACCTGTATTATTCTGTCTTACTTTATGGGTGGTAATGTTTTTTTTTCTGGTCACTATATTTATTTATTAATATCATTTTGAGTTTCCTCGCTAGACCTCCATCAACTTTAAAAAAAAAAAAAAAAACTAGACCCCATTTCTCGGCTGAAGGCAGGTTCCTTCTAAAATTACAGGCTGGCTATCGCTCGCCAGGAATAAAATCGACACCTAAATGGCACGAAAGGTCTTAATATTGACAAAGAAATGGGGCGAAAGGTTTCAAAATCGCCAAACAAACGGAACAAACGTCTTAAAATCGCCAAACTAATATGCTAAACATGAGGGAGAAGGGGGTCCAAGAACAGCGACTCCCCTTAAGTAACGTAGTATGGCAATAAGTTCCGGGGAGCGGCGCTTAACATTCGTGAACCGGAAGCTAATATGGCAAACCGGAAGCTAATATGGCAAACCGAAGCTAATTTTTGTTGAAGACTTTAAGGGGTGTCACCGGCTTTTTTAATTGTTCTCTCTTTCTCTGGCTTGTATCCATTCGGCCCCATTCAGCCAACTGTTTTAAGGCGTTTATCCCCATCCAGGTGTCGATTTTTTGTATGGAGCATTTTTCTATCGAAAAATTTACAAAATTAGCTTGCTGTCAAATTTTTTTTTATATATATATATGCTGGCTCGCTACCGCTCGCCAGGAAAATATTGACACCGGGATGGGGGTAAACGTCTTAAACAGTAGGCTGAATGGGGCCGAATGGATACAAGCCAAAGAGAGAGGGAGAGAAAGGGAAAAAGAGCTAGGTGGGCTTCCTTAATTAATATGAGAAGTAATGCAAGACAATTGACATGATATAACCTTGATTTGGCCATGTTATCACTGTCAAAAACATCATATGAACTATAAGCCACAATTTTGACCTTAAGGGGGGTGATCTTCTTTTTGTTATTTCTGTCCTTTTCTCTCTTTCTCTGGCTTGTATCCATTCGGCCCCATTCAGCCAACTATTTTAAGACGTTTATCCCCATCTAGGTGTCGATTTCTTCCTGGCCAGCGATAGCGAGCCAGCATTATATGAAGAAATCCGGCTTCGCCGGAGACATTTTTCTATCGAAAAATGTACAAATTTAGCCTGCTGTCAAACAAAAATAAAAAAATATGCTGGCTCGCTACCGCTCACCAGTACAAAATTGACACCTGGATGGGGATAAACGTCTTAAAACAGTAGGCTGAATGGGCCAAATGGATACAAGCCAGAGAAAGATAGAAGAGGAGAAAAATACAAAAAAACAGGTCACCCCCTTAACATATACAACAATAAAACCGTAGCATTTTTGTTTGAGGATTTGAATGCATATGAGAAGGAATGCAATCAAATTAACATGGTATTGTATTGTTTGGCCATTATATCCCTTCCAAAGACACAATATTAACCCTTTGAAGCTCTGACGCGTTTTAGCATTTTATTTTGGCCATCATTAGACGATTTTATGCAGCTTAGGAAGGAAATGTGGGTATTAAAAGGGTAAATACTATCTTAATCAACCCTTTGACTTCCGTATACCGTTACTAATCTGAATAAAATCGTCTAATAGTAGCCAGAAAACAGAACAGAAACGCGTATTGGAGCTTGAAAGGGTTAAGTATAAACCATAATTTTACCTTTACATATACAAAAAAAAACAAAAAAAAAACACGCCGTAATTTTGTTTGAAGATTTGAATGCATATGAGAAGGAATGCAAGACAATTAACACGGAATAGCATTGTTTTGGCCATTCTATCCCTTCCAAAGACATCACATGAACTACAAACCATAATTAAATGTTGACATTATACAAATTATAAAAACTACAAATACTGGACTCGGCTTTCGTTTGACACCCTACTGCACAACATGGAGTTTAGTAGCATAATTAACATCGCTCGGCTATCCTCCTAGTTTAGACACTGCAATGCTAAAAACACTCACCCTCATAAACTCATTTGGAGATATTCTTAGCAAGTTAATCAAAGGGGGATGGTTCACTTTTTGGTCGAATTTTATCATGTATATACAATTTTTCTAGTTTCCTCCCTAGACCTCCATCAAACTTAAAAACAACAACCCCAGGTTCCCCGTTCAAGATATATTTGTACATTTTTCGGTTGACAAATTTCCCGGCCGAAGGCCAGTTCCTCCTAAATTACAGGCTCGCGCTATTCCTCGCCAGGAAATATCGAAACCTAAATGACACGAAAAGTCTTAATATTGACAGTGAAAATGGGCGAAAGGTCTTAAAATCGTCAAACTAATGGGGCAAAAGATAAGGGATAAGGGTGTCCATAAAACCGACGTGACTGAAGTAAATATATACTAGTTTCAAGGTATCATTATTTACTATAGGGTATATCACAGGCTGTAAACACTTGTATTGGTAGTAAGGGATCCCGGTGTTGACCTGTGGATAGCGAGGGGTCCTCACCTTTATCATCGTCCCGGTCATAGGGTGAAGGGAGGCCGGGCGGTAGACCGCCGCTTGGGTCTCCGACTCGATCCAGGTATCCGCCGCCGCCGCCGCGACCCAACACGGAGAAGACGTGGTGGGGTCCTCCGTCATGGGTGTTGGGGGGCAGGCCGCCCAGCTTGAGGGCGTTGTGGCTGGTGAAGGGCGGGAGTGAGGGTAGCGGGGGTAGCTGCTGACCCAGCGGCAGCGGTACGGGCCGGGCCAGTTGGCTCAGCATGTGGAAGCTAGGTTGCACATAGCCGAGATGAGGCAACATCTTCTCCATCAGCAGCATTCTACCTGGAGAAGTGCACACCACTCCCTGGCACTGTCCTTCTACCTGCACGTCACTGCCATGCACAATATTCCAGCAGTCACTACTGACGGGAGGGTTCTCGTGGCGGCCACGTACGACACTCGCGGCTGCAGCGTTGGCGCTCTGTCAACAAATACTGAGGAGCTGGCGGCCGCACCTACGGTCTTCACCTCTCCATTGTTCCGTTCCGGGATTATCTTTAGCCCCGCCTACGGTCCGCCCCTTCCCAGCCCCTCAAGCCCTGATTGGTCCCCCTCACGCGCCCAACCGTGTTCCCGGGAACTGATTGGTCAGGCGCGGGACCGCGACTGAATGACAAACAGGGTTTCGATTAGAGTGTCCATTTCATCGACTTAATGGGGTTCCTATAGAGTTTTTCTGGGCTTTGTGTCAAGTTGTCATCAATAATGTGGTAGTTAAGACGGGTGGAGGGATCTGTCCGCGGCAAACCCGGCTAGAATAGGCACTAGATTGGCTACGTCAAAATGTTACAGCTTTTCTTCAACCCACCGGGAGGTCAAAAAATGGGAAAAAACTAAAACTAAAATCAGAAAGAGTGTTTGAAGAAGCATGTCGGTGCCCCTCCCCCTAGCCGCGGTGATCCAATACAGGGGCGGCGACTGTCGGGGAGTGGTGTCGCAAGTCCCGAGGGGTTCTGTCGTCCCAACCTACGATCACATTAACCCATGTACTAACCCTGCCTAGACTACCTAATCTAACCCTAACTACCCTAATCTAACCCGAATTTAGCCTTGTCTAGTTCTGCTCTAACAACTAAATCTTAACACTAAACCAATTATAATCTAACGATCACATCTACCCTCGTCCTAACCCAGCCTAGTCAACTTAATTCAACTCCCACTAACCTAATCTAAACCCGCATTTAACCTTTGTCTAACCCTACCTTAACAAACCTATTCATATAACTAAGTTAACAGTTACTAATTTAATCTAATATGGGGTCGGTGATAGTCGGAGAGCCCTGTCGCAAGTCCCGAGGGGTTCCTGTCATCCTAACCCATAAGATCACATTAACCCACGTCCTAACCCAGCCTAGCATACCTAATTTAACACAAACAAACTTAATCTAACCCTCATTTAACTTTGTTTTGTCTTACTCCAACAGACTTAATCATAACACTAACCTAACAGTTACTAATTTAATCTAATACAGGAGCGGCGACTGTCGGGAAGGGGTGTCGCAAGTCCCGAGGGGTTCCTTTGGTCGTAACTTACGAACACATTAACCCACGTCCTAACCCAGCCTAACATACCCAATTTCACCCAAACTAACCTAACCTAACTCGCATTTAATCTTGTCTAGTCCTACCCTAACAAACATAATCATAACAAGCCCTAACTATTTAATTATAATAGGAGCGGTAACAATCGGAGAGCCCTGTCGCAATATCCGAGGGGTTCCTGTCATCCTAACCTACGATCACATTAACCCACGTCCTAACCCAGCCTAGTCTACCTAATTTAATCCAATCTAGCCTAATCTAACCCGCAATTAATGTTATCTAACCCTACCCTAACAAACTTAATCTTAACACTAAACCAACTAATTTATTCTAACGATCACATCAACCTACGTCCAAACAAAGCTTAGTCAACCTAACTCAACCCCCACTGACCTAATCTAACCCGCATTTAACCTTGTCTAACCCTACCCTAACAAACTAAATAATTACACTAACTTAACTAATGTAATCTAACTAGAGCGGATACAGTCGGAGGGCTCTATAATATATCTTCAGAGTTTTCTGCCATCCTAACCTATGATCACATTAACCCACGTCCTAACCCAGCCTAGCATACCTAAATTAACCCAACTTAACTCAATCTAACCCACAGTTAACCTTGTCTAACCCTAGCCTAACAAACTTAATTATAACAAGCCCTAACTATTTAATTATAATAGTAGCGGTAACAATCAGAGGGCCCTGTCGCCATTTCTGAGGGGTTCCTGTCATTCTAATCTAACTATCACATCAACCCTCGTCCTAACGCAGCCTAGGCAACCTAATTTAGCCCTCACTAACCTAATATAACCCGCATTTAACCTGTTTAACCCAACGCTAAGCAACCTAGTCAACCTAATTTAACCTTAAATAACCTCATCTAACCCGCATTTAACCTTGTCTAACCCTACCCTAACAATCTTAATTATAACACTAACCTAACTAAATTAATCTAACAAGAGTCGGAGGCCCCTATCGTAGACCCCCACATGTAATATAATCCTAACCGCTAATCAAATAAACCTATGTCTTAACCTTAAATAGCTAACCTAACCCACCACTAGCGTAATCTAAGTCTATAATAATCTAACCTTACTCTAAATAATATACTGTATTAATAATCTAACATAATCCCATAATCTGACAGGAGCGGTGATCATTGGAGTTCCCCGTCATACATTTCTTCATTTGCCTGTCATCCTCTAGTGAACGACCACAACAACCCTCCTCCTAATTTAACAAATCTAATCGCAACTTTACCTAATTTGACCCGCTTCTAAATAAACTAATCTAATTTTAACGTTACTTGACCAATTCAAGATATAATGGCGCATTTCTTTTCTGTTTTCTAGCTATTATCAGACGATTATATTTTGATTAGGAAGTGTATATGGAAGATCAGAGGATTAATTGAGATACATCTTTCCTAAGCTATATAAAATCGTCTAATGATAGTCAGACTAACTGTCAAAACGCGTCATAATCCTCAAGGGGTTAACTAATCTAATTGTGATGGCGTCCTGTCGCAAGTTCCAAGGGTTCAGTGTTTACCATACTTTACCCGGGATCAAATCAACCAAACTACTCAATCTAATTTAATCATAAAATAATAATAATAGTATAAATTACCCTAACCTAACTTGCCTAATCCGTCATCCTAACCTTCGATCAAATTGACTCCAGCCCTAATTCAATCTTAACAATGTCCTAATCTAACCCTATGTTGATCTAACTTACCCTAATCTTTCCCTAATTATATTCAACCTAATTAATATAATCTAGCGGTGACAGTCGGGGTTCTCTGTCATAAGTCCCCCATCTTCGTAGAGCACGTAGCACCCTTCTTGCAACACAATCCCACCCCTGCTCTGTGCAACTCTCCAACTCTAGAGCTGAGCTCTGGAACTCTCTCCCAGAATCAGTATTTCCCTCTTCCTATGACTTAAATTGCTACAAACTCCGTGTGTCCAGGCATTTGGCTCGAACGTCCCTTGATTTTGGCCCCGTCACTCTTTCAACTCTGGGGGAGGCACTCGCTATAGGCAGTTCTGCCTTTTGTCACCCTCACTCAGATGTCAAAAAAATAAAAATAAAAAATAATTAATAAATAAATAAATTATAATATAATATCAATAATGATGTACCCTCATTAAGGTAAATTGGTAGTAATAAACCCATCTAAACTAATCTAATGTAAGGAGAGAAATTTAAATCACTATCCATAAGCTTAATTATTATAATATATACTATTTCAATATTTGCAGTGTTTTCTGTCAATCTAACTCAAAATATAAATCCTTCTTATAACCGAACACACATAATTTAATCCTTCTTATAACCGAACACACGTCATTTAATCCTTCTTATAACCGAACACACATAATTTAATCCTTCTTATAACCGAACACACATAATTTAATCCTTCTTATAACCGAACACACATAATTTAATCCTTCTTATAACCGAACACACATAATTTAATCCTTCTTATAACCGAACACACATAATTTAATCCTTCTTATAACCGAACACACATAATTTAATCCTTCTTATAACCTAACACATAATTTAATCCTTCTTATAACCGAACACACATAATTTAATCCTTCTTATAACCGAACACACATAATTTAATCCTTCTTATAACCGAACACACATAATTTAATCCTTCTTATAACCGAACACACATAATTTAATCCTTCTTATAACCGAACACACATAATTTAATCCTTCTTATAACCGAACACACATCATTTAATCCTTCTTATAACCGAACACACCTAATTTAATCCTTCTTATAACCGAACACACATAATTTAATCCTTCTTATAACCGAACACACATAATTTAATCCTTCTTATAACCGAACACACATAATTTAATCCTTCTTATAACCGAACACACATAATTTAATCCTTCTTATAACCGAACACACATAATTTAATCCTTCTTATAACCGAACACACATAATTTAATCCTTCTTATAACCGAACACACATAATTTAATCCTTCTTATAACCGAACACATAATTTAATCCTTCTTATAACCGAACACACATAATTTAATCCTTCTTATAACCGAACACACATAATTTAATCTTACCAAATAAATGTAATAACGGCCAAACCTACTTAAGGGGGGTGACCTGCTTTGTTCTCTTCTTTTCTATCTTTCTCTGGCTTGTATCCATTTGGCCCCATTCAGCCTACTGTTTTAAGACGTTCATCCCCATCCCGGTGTCATTTTTATACTGGTGAGCGGTAGCGAGCCATCATAATTATGTTTAAAAACAAATTGACAGCAGGCTAAATTTGTACATTTTTGGATAGCAAAATGTCTCCGGCGAAGCCGGATTTCTTCATATAATGCTGGCTCGCTACCGCTCGCCAGGAAGAAATCGACACCTAGATGGGGATAAACGTCTTAAAATAGTTGGCCGAATGGGGCCGAATGGATACAAGCAAGAGAAAGAGAGAAAAGGAGAGAAATCACACAAAGCAGGTCACCCCCTTAACCCTTGGAGTACCAGCGACGTGTGTTATAGTATATTCTAGCTTTATTTAGACGATATTATGCAGCTTAAGAAGGATCTGTGGTAGTTAAAAAGGTTTGGCTGAGATAGTTTGAAGCCTTATACAATTGCTAGAGACCCTTCCTGAGCTGAATAAAATCGTCTGCTAGTTATCAAAATTGGGTTAACATAAGCGAATCGGCCTAAGGTATAATTTAGCCCTTATACCCAACTTGCGTAAGCTAGCGATATAATAATTTAGCCTAATCTAGTCCTAACCTAACTATATCTTAATCAAAACGTAACGTATAATCAAAACGCAGCCTAATCAAAACGCAGCCTAATCAAAACGCAGCCTAATCAAAACGCAGCCTAATCAAAACGTAACGTATAATCTATCACCAATCAATTTCGTCGCTAACCTAACAAAATCTAAACTTGACAGAGGGGTTGGGTTGATCAGGAGTTGAATTAATCTACAACCAACCACGGGGCCTGAAGGAACACCTTGGCTCATTTAAGGGGGGATGGTTAATTTTTTAGGATTTTTTCATGTATTTATCATTTTCTAGTTTCCTCTCTAGATATCCATCAAGCTTCAAAAAACACCCCGAAGACCCGCCTTCAAGATAAATTTGTACAATTTTCGATAGAAAACATTTCCTGGCCGAAGGCCGGTTGCTCTTAAATTAAAGGCTCGCCAGGAAATAAAATCGACGCCTAAATTGCATGATAGGTCTTATAATCGCTAAAATAATGGGCCGAACGTCATAACATGTGAAAACTACTGGGGCTAAACATGAGGAAGAAAGGGGACCATAAAAACGCCCCATCTCCCCTTAAGGGGTGGTTGAGTAGGAGGAGGGGTGCCCCGATCTTGTTATGATGCCCAACACCCCGATTTATGTCCGGGGAGTCACATAAGGAAGTTGGAGCCGTAAACATCGATATTAAAGAGAAATGCACTACTAATGTGGGTTTCTGATGGATAACATGTATGATGAACTTGGTTTCTGGTGGATAACATGTATGATGAACTTAGTTTCTGATGGATAACATGTATGATGAACTTGGTTTCTGATGGATAACATGTATGATGAACTTGGTTTCTGGTGGATAAAATGTATGATGAACTTGGTTTCTGGTGGATAACATGTATGATGAACTTGGTTTCTGGTGGATAACATGTATGATGAACTTGGTTTCTGGTGGATAACATGTATGATTTGGTTTTATGTATTTATATCTGTATTATGACCGCATTTTAGCTGTTAATTCTGCTAAATATTGATGGCCACAGCTCCAACTTCCTTATAGATCAAAACTCGCAAGTGGTCAATTCTGGTCTGGTTGCTTCTAATGTATAGTTGTAGGCCTACGAACTCGTATGCAAATTATGGCATCATTTTAATTGCTGAAACAAGCATTGGAGAACCTAAATGTTATCATGAAGGTCATACAAGCACTTTCACCAGCAATTACTTTCGGCATTTCTGGTTTACTAGCAATTAAAGTTATATTTCATACCAATTAATCCTCAAGGTTAATTTTCATACCAATTAAGCCCCATATAATAATCTATCATCAGCTAAATTATTCATACCTAAGCAGCTAATCCCATACACGTTACCAGAAAACAAAAATCCCCAACTAAAGATATTTCTGGAAAAGCATCGTCTGACACCGCATCTATACCGCCTGGGATAAATACTATGTTTACGTTGAAATAACTTAGACAAATTGACAGAATGACATATATATATATATATATATATATATATATATATATATATATATATATATAATATCTGTTATAAAAATCGCCACCTGTAAGTGGCACCGATTAGCATGTTGCCCATCGGTAATTTGTGTAGGGTTTTTTCCCCTAGATAGGTTGCCCGCCAAGGCTATCGAGTCCCAATCTACCCGGAAACACCCCTTTCAGATACCAGGGGGGACAGCTATCACCAGAGACACCCCTATTACAGGGGACCACACCCCTTTCAGATACCAGGGGGACAGCTATCACCAGAGACAGCCTATTACAGGGGGACCACACCCCTTTCAGATACCAGGGGGACAGCTATCACCAGAGACAGCCTATTACAGGGGACCACACCCCTTTCAGATACCAGGGGGACAGCTATCACCAGAGACAGCCTATTACAGGGGGACCGCCTAACACCATAGACAACCCTAACCTATACATGAAGAAGCTATCTGCGAAGCACTGTCAATAAAGTGCTCCTCCTCATATGGTGTTTATAATCCCCATGTTTACGCTTCATTCTGCCTAAATCCAAGCCGAGTGTGCTCCTCTTTCTCCTCTCAATCAGACGCTTGTTGTCAAAGTGAAATAGTCCGTCTGATTGCATGGTGTTTGCCAGCGCCCAGTAATAATAAGCCCTTAGGTACGGCTCTTTGATTCGATTATGGCTGCTATTAAACGATTTTAGTCCGTTTCAAGAGGGGTTCCAGTAACTAAGAGGCTTCGAACTATCTCACTTAACCCCTCTTACTACCACAGATCCTTCTTAAGCTGCCCAAATCGTCTAAATATAACGAGAATAACATAAAACAGACATACCGAAGGGATTCAGAAGCCCCAGACACGCTCCAATCATATCAACATCGGGTTTACAGCGAGAGAACAAGAGGCGGGCCCGGGATGATTATATAATATTAAGTCGGTTGTATTACTTAAGGGAGCCCACCTCGCTTTTGTGTTCTCTTTCTCTACCTCTCTCTTTGGCTTGCATCCATTCGGCCCCATTCAGCCTAGTATTTTAAGACGTTTACCCCCATCCAGGTGTCAATATTTTCCTGGCGAGCGGTAGCGAGCCAGCATATAATATACTTTTGTTTTGACAGCAAGCTAAATTTGTACATTTTTCGATAGAAAAATGTCCCCGGCGAAGCCGGATTTCTCCATACAATGCTGGCTCGCTATCGCTCGCCAGGAAGAAATCGACACCTGGATGGGGATAAACGTCTTAAAACAGTTGGCTGAATGGGGCCGAATGGATACAAGCCAGGGAAAGAGAGAAAAGGAGAGAAAGATAAATACAAAGCCGGTGACCCCCCTTGAGCGCCAGACTCAATAATATCAACATTGGGTTTTACAGTGAGAGAGAGAGAGAGAGAGAGAGAGAGAGAGAGAGAGAGAGAGAGAGAGAGAGAGAGAGAG
>JBAKBP010018522.1:0-46534 GCA_037953745.1 Lithodes maja | reverse complement strand
AATATACCGTACATATGTTCTATAACGAATGTATAATATACCGTACATATGTTCTATAACTAATGTATAATATACCGTACATATGTTCTATAACGAATGTATAATATACCGTACATATGTTCTATAACGAATGTATAATATACCGTACATATGTTCTATAACGAATGTATAATATACCGTACATATGTTCTATAACTAATGTATAATATACGTACATATGTTCTATAACTAATGTATAATATACCGTACATATGTTCTATAACTAATGTATAATATACCGTACATATGTTCTATAACGAATGTATAATATACCGTACATATGTTCTAAACTAATGTATAATATACCGTACATAATGTTCTATAACGAATTATAATATACCGTACATATGTTCTATAACGAATGTATATATACCGTACATATGTTCTATAACCTAATGTATAATATACCGTACATATGTTTCTATAACGAATGTATAATATACCGTACATATGTTCTATAACTAATGTATAATATACCGTACATTATGTTCTATAACTAATGTATAATATACCGTACATATGTTCTATAACGAATGTATAATATACCGTACATATGTTCTATAACTAATGTATAATATACCGTACATATGTTCTATAACGAATGTATAATATACCGTACATATGTTCTATAACTAATGTATAATATACCGTACATATGTTCTATAACGAATGTATAATATACCGTACATATGTTCTATAACGAATGTATAATATACCGTACATATGTTCTATAACGAATGTATAATATACCGTACATATGTTCTATAACGAATGTATAATATACCGTACATATGTTCTATAACTAATGTATAATATACCGTACATGTTTTCACGAATGTATAATATACCGTACATATGTTATATAACTAATGTATAATATACCGTACATATGTTCTATAACGAATGTATAATATACCGTACATATGTTCTATAACGAATGTATAATATACCGTACATATGTTCTATAACTAATGTATAATATACCGTACATATGTTCTATAACGAATGTATAATATACACGTACATATGTTCTATAACGAATGTATAATTATACCGTACATATGTTCTATAAGCATGTATAATATACCGTACATATTTCTATAACTAATGTATAATATACCGTACATATGTTCTATAACGAATGTATAAATATACCGTACATATGTTCTATAACGAATGTATAAATATACCGTACATATGTTCTATAACGAATGTATAATATACCGTACATATGTTCTATAACGAATGTATAATATACCGTACATATGTTCTATAACGAATTTATAATATACCGTACATATGTTCTATAACTAATGTATAATATACCGTACTATGTTCTTATAGACTAATGTATAATATACCGTACATATGTTCTATAACTGAATGTATAATATACCGTACATATGTTCTATAACGAATGTATAATATACCGTACGTATGTTCTATAACGAATGTATAATATACCGTACATATTGTTTAATAACTAATGTATAATATACCGTACATATGTTCTATAACTAATGTATAATATACCGTACATATGTTCTATAACGAATGTATAATATACCGTACATATGTTCTATAACGAATGTATAATATACCGTACATATGTTCTGAAACGAATCCCAACCTGATAAATCGTTCTATAAAATGTGTTTAAAATATAATACGTCCACAATGCGCACCACGTTTGTTACGCTTCTAATGTTCTTTATTGCACATCCAAAACATACAGTGCAGTCTAAAGTAAGAAAACCCCGACAATCTTGCTGCTAAACTGTGCAATTTTATGCAAATATGCTTTTCCTTGACCATTCACGTGTTACTAATAGCCCGTATGTATGTATGTGTATATACTCAGGCACATAACTCATAGCTGGGGGTGGCCGACTCGAGACAGAGCCCGAACATGGACAACACAACACCACATAAAAAAAAAAAAAAAAAAAAATCACACACATCTAGGTCGCCCAGGAGACACCTGAAACCTGGGATCACTAAAGGGACTCCAGCACTCCCCCGTTCCCCAACCTCCCGGAGAAGTTCCGGTCTCAGGAGGCAGACATGCAGCGGAGCACACCACAATACCCGCCACCAACATATCCAGGCATGACGCTTCATAGCACATAGCTACCACTATTTGCTTCATGTCGTAGAAATGTCAAGAGTTCATGTCCCTCTCTCAATATCCCCTCACACAATATCATCAAGGTTTTCAGTCAACTATCGACTTTGTACCAATAACAAGCAATATAAGAGACAGATAGATAAAGATAGATAGATAAATTGACAGATAGATAGATATACGGATATATATATATATATAGATATACCTTTATAACTCAACCCTTACTATTTCCCTCAGTCCCCTTACTTGCTTCGGGGCATTAAGGAAATCAAAATTATTGCTTCTCTCACCTTTCCACTTCATACCATGTCATTTTTATATGACACTTCCTTTGACCTAATATAATCTAACTAAACTTAACCAAACGTCCGTAACTAACTTACCGTAACTTAATCACACCTAGAACAATTAATTCAACCTAAACTTGATCTAACCAAGCCTATGATAACCTAATCGTACCAAAACTTAGCATAACCTAACCAAATCTGATTATTCCAAAACTTAAGAAAAAACTAACTTACTTACCTTAACTAATTTAACCACACATAAACCTAATCTAAGCACACCAAACTTAACCATGACTTAACCAAATGAAGCTTGACGAAACCTAAGCTATTCTAACAACCTAATCTAAACTAACCTAATCTAACCTAACATCCAAAACTGTATCTAACGCTGACTAAATCAATCTAATCTTCACTTAACCAAAATTAACTTAATCAATCTTAACCACGCACTCCAACCTAACCAAACTAAACTTGACCAAACAACTAACTTAACACAAAACTTAATCTGGCTTAACATATACAAACCGAATCAAACTTAATTCACACAAGCCAACCTAACTAAACTTTACTTAACCCAGTGAGCACCAGGCAATATAATACAAATGTACACTCCAGGCCCAGCAGGTTGTCAAAACATTTTGTTTTCCAGAAAAACACCTGGAATGGGTTAAGATATGAAGGAAAAACAAAAAAAAAATTCCCTAGGTCATTAAGGGGTCCTATGGGGCGCCCGAAAGTAGGAATTAACATGGGGAAATGGGTATGCAAAAACATGCAAAATAACCTTTTTGCGTGCTCACGCGCACGCGGTTGGACTTTGAAGGTTCTCAACGCATTGTTGTGTGGGATACTTATGCAGTTCCCATACAAATCTGAGCCCTCTAGGTGCCATAGAACCGGAGTAATCTGAGCCCTCTAGGTGCCATAGAACCGGAGTAATCTGAGCCCTCTAGGTGCCATAGAACCGGAGTAATCTGAGCCCTCTAGGTGCCATAGAACCGGAGTAATTAACCGCGACGCACCCTATGAGGCTCTGGGGTTTAGCGTTACATACATTGCCGACGCATAACGTGCGTCTGGTACTCGAGGGGTTAAGGGGAGATTTCTGGACCTCCTTCTTCCTCATGTTTAGTTCCATTAGTTTTGAGATTGTAAGACATGCACCCCATTAGTTTGACGATTTTAAGTAACTTTGTACCATTTAGGTGTCAATTTATTCCTGGCGAGTGGTAGCGAGCCTACAACTTAGGAGGAACAGGCCTTTGGGGGAATTTTTCTACTGAGACTTGCACAAATTTATCTTGAAGAGGGGTCCTGGGGGTATTTTTTCTAAGCTTGATGAAGATCTAGAGAGGAAACTAAGAAAACAATATATATATATATATATATATATATATAATTATATATATATGGAGGTAAAATCACAAATACGTGTGATCAAATTATGTAGTAAAACTCGCTAGGAAAATTGAAACAATGGAACACCAAGCTTTCGTCTATTCTCTCAAGACATCTTCAGGGTAATACAAGAAAACAGGGGGAGAGTGAGGCTTAAATACCCGTCCTAAATCATCTGTGAGTTGCTAACTAGCATATAAATACAAAAAGTGTTGCCAGCCTACTGCCTGTTGCCATATTTTTAGGAACATACTTAATTTATATACAAAATATATGTACATAATTATATACATTGAAATGTGCCTAACAATACAATCTAATCATATATACAATTTGATACACCTCAATGAACTTGCAGATCCCTTTCAAACTGTTATCGTAACTTATGTAAATATGAAGACAACATATACCTGTAGAAATACATATAATTACATATACATACACATATACATGCATACTGTATACACACTTACATTACATACATACACATAAAAATTACATATATAAGAAAAATAGAAAAAGAAACAAAAAATTATGGGAGTCTGCAGAAAGCCGAAAGGTCACACAAGGCAGAAAAAAACCTTCTATAATGTAAAATTATAATAAAGCTCCCTTTTCAAGGAAAAATATCTTAGTTTTGCCATATCATGATGAATTAACACCTCTCACAACATCTCTCAAGAATTTGAATATAAATGTAGTATTCAATTATGAAAACTCCGCCAAGTCTACTTTGATCAAAAACAGCCCTAAAAATGATGCAGGTGGTGTATATTTCATTCCATGTAAAGGATGTAATGACATATACATAGGACAAACTGGAAAAAGATTAGAGGTGAGAGTTAAACAACACAAACAATCAGTAAGGTCAGCTCAAGAATCTAATGGTAATTTTAAACATAAACAAAGACAAAACCATCATGCAAATTGGGATGAGGCTAAGATGATCTACTGGTCAAGCTGCTATTATGAAAGACTATTTGCCGAGTCCGCCTTGATCAGAGATTGTATAAACACTATGAATCTAAATGATGTCCTTTACAAAATAGATAACATCCTGCTAAATCTCCTCAATGAAAATGATAAAATAAAAAGAGCTAGAAATAGATGTCCAGACCGTCAGATTATAGATTGAAACAGCTTGTAGTTTGAGACCTGACCCTTTATGTGAGGTCTATCCTCTTAGTATTAGATTGTTAGGTACCTTATTAATACTATACACATGAGGTATGATCACTATGTATTTTCTTTGTGTTTTGTTTTGTTTTATAATAATTATTGTATATATGTATGTTTATGTATGTATACAGTACATGTGTATGTGTAAGTAGGTGTGTGTATGTATATGTGTGTTTATGTATAATTTATATACTGTGTAGCTGTGAGGGGGATTAGCCAGGTGTGGGCTATTCGGCCTTATAAGTAGGGTTGGGTATGGGTAGGATCTGCCTTGTGTGACCTTTCGGCTTTCTGCAGACTCCCATAATTTTTTGTTTCTTTTTCTACTTTTCTTATATATGTAATTTTTATGTGTATGTATGTAATGTATGTGTGTATACAGTATGCATGTATATGTGTATGTATATGTAATTATATGTATTTCTACAGGTATGTGTTGTCTTCATATTTACATAAGTTACGATAACAGTTTGAAAGGGATCTGCAAGTTCATTGAGGTGTATCAAATTGTATATATGATTATATTGTATTGTTAGGCACATTTCAATGTATATATGTACATATATATTTTTTATATAAATTAAGTATGTTCCTAAAAATATGGCAACAGGCTGGCAACACTTTTTGTATTTATATGCTAGTTAACAACTCACAGATGATTTAGGACGGGTATTTAAGCCTCACTCTCCCCCTGTTTTATTGTATTACCCTGAAGATGTCTTGAGAGAATAGACGAAAGCTTGGTGTTCCATTGTTTCAATTTTCCTAGCGAGTTTTACTACATATATATATATATATATATATATACATAAATAAACAAATTGTTCTGCCCAAGAAAGGGAAGACCGAGGCAAATAAACCACCAGCACCATTACGCCGATACCAATCGCAAACGCCATCGACAGAATCGCGATGCTACAACTACAGAAAAATACTGCAGTGACCCCTCCAAAACATTTTTCCTGACACCAGCCACCTCGTTTTCTACTTTGCCTGCCACCACAGCCAATCATAGGATGTGTGATGTCAGAGCACTGCCTACTGTCACCCTGCATCGCCCAACTGGCAGCTCGCCTTTCATGTCACCTGCCAAGGGGGCGAAACTTAAGGAAGAAGACACCCGACCAGCACTAAAAGAGCACAAGAGCCGCCCCAAGCACACTACTAAGGCCATTTTTACCCTCAAAATCCCCAAGAACCACTCTAGCATGGAGATGAACTCAAGGAACAACAATTCAGCAGGCTCCGACCCTCACCTAAACTCAGGCTTCCCTTTTTAGGTACTCTCCCTCAGGTTCCCTTGGGAGATACAAAAGCGACCATCAACAACAAATCCTGCCGGCTGCACCCTCGTTCAGGTTCCCTTGCTAGACACTCCTCAATCAGGTTCCCTTGTGAGACACCTTCATTCAGGTTCCCTTGCGAGGCCCAACTAGATTATAGCAATCCTTGCGCTGGGTCAATATTCAGCTGTCCCCGTTCCCTGTTCTGCTTTAAATTCATTTGGGGTCTCCTACGAGCCTTTAGGAGAGATCAGCATCCCTTTTCATGTTGCTTAAAGACTCACTTCGATCTCCATTGTATATATTTAGAGTGCTTGCTTTCATATACTGGTACCCATACAACTTTGCCTTAACCCTCAACCGATTTTGACCTTCATATGATGGGAGAGAGAATATTGGCCACCCCTGCGGTGCCCGTCATATGACTCATGCCTTTTTGAGGCCATTATGAGCGATGAAAGAGAGAGCGAGCATTGCAAGGACAACAGGCGGACTCGGTCCGCACGCGACAGCGGCGGGCCCCGTACTAAGACCTACTGTATCGATCCTCAACCTACGTACCTCACAAAATAAGGATAAATCCAGGGAAATTACGTCATTTTAGGGTATTTTCACTTCCAGTTGCACGACCATTGCACGAGAACCCGTTGTTGTACAAGGATGATTCAGATGTCATTGGAAAGCTCATTTTCGCTCTTTCACGGATATATATTTGCATTACGCTCTGGCGCCACCATGATACTCCCCCACCCCACCGCGGGTTGGGAGTTAAATATCAAGTGCACTCTTTTAGTACTTAAATTTGTAAATATATATTATACCTCTGTATTGTAACCACCATTTCTTTAATTTAAATAAACCTTGTACACCGGAGCTCATGTTTATGTTCTAATCTTAGTCTCCCAGCTCAGTTAAGAACTCTCGCTCATTTGAATAAGTAGTATAACCTTGAGGACCTATGGTGCCTAGGTGTATCTTACAAGTATAAACAAATCTCCCCTTAACCTTCACCAAACAACTAACTAAACCAAACCTAACATAATCTGGATCAACCAAAACCAACCAAACTAATATATAATATGGGTGAAACAAACATCTGTAATATTAACACAATTACTAGAGGGGAATAAGTGATCTGAACAAATATATGTTTGTATGACACGACCCTCAAATTAATTCATTCGCAAAAATGTACACAAAAAGGTAACACTGAAATAAAAACTGGCAACCTGAATTTAAATCGTGGAAAAATGCTTCACAAAATATGTAATTACGAGTTATATAACTATTTTCCAGAAGGGTTTTAATGTTACAGAAGTGGAGCAAAACGTGCCCTCATAAATGTTTAATATATATAAAGGTACAACGTAATACTGTAATTATAATGGATACTATCACTTGTGCTCCTACCCGTACTGCTACTACAAATAAAAATGATAACAATATTAATAATAATATGTTTACTAATATTATTATTACTATTAGAAAATAAATAAGAATAAGACTAATAACTTCCCTAACCCCCCCTGGGGGTTAGGGAATAGAATATGCCCCACGTGCCTTCTGCGTGTCGTAAGAGGCGACTAAAGAGGTTGGGTCGGTGGGCTTGCGACCCCCACCCGGAAAAAAAATATCTAAGCAAAAAAAAAACGAACGAACAGCCTCGGATGCGGACGGAACCAACGTTGACCAACCACGACCGACTAAGGACATGCCTTCGGACATTCTGAGAATGGCTACATGGAATGTTAGTGGCATGAATGATGGCACAAAAGAGAGAGAGGTTCTGGAAGTGTTAGTGAATGCCAGGCTGGATGTATGTGGAATGACAGAGACCAAATGGAAAGGTTCAGATGTGAGAAAGTGGGAGTGTGGAATGGGTGTGTGTGCTGGAGTGAGTGAAGGAACAGCGAGAGAAGGTGCATGTTTGTTTGTAAGTAGCAAATGGAAGGAATGTGTAAGAGAGTATGGGTCTGTGGGTTCAAGGATTGTGTGGGTGAGAATGAAAGTAGGAATACAAACGTGGGTGATTGTATGCGTGTATGCCCCGACAGAGGATATACTTGAAAGAAAGAAAGAGGAGTTCTGGATGAATGTGGAGGCGTGCCTGGAGAAGTTTGACAAGAACGAAAGAATATTTCTGATTGGGGATATGAATGGTAAGGTGGGTGATAGGAAAGTTGAGGGAGTGGTGGGAGGGTGGGGGGTACCATCAGAGGTGAATGGGAATGGTAGTGCACTTGTGGACGTATGTGTGGGGAGGAGGCTGTGGATAGCCAACACCTTCTTCCGACACAGAATGATCCACAGGTACACGTGGAAACGGATGTTGACGATGAAGGATAAGACAGTGGTGGAACGAAAGTCATTGATTGATTATGTATGTGTGGATGAACGAATGAAGAAATCTGTGATGGATGCTAGGGTGTATAGGGGTATTGGAGGGGGTCTGTCTGATCATTATGTAGTGGTAGCTAAGGTTAGGATACAAAAGAAGTGGGTGAGGAGAGCGGGAGGGAGGCGAGAGGAGGGTGGAATGGTGAGGAGGGTGGAGAGGTTGCAGGAGGAGGAAGTCAGGGAGGAGTACAGGAGAGCAGTGGAAAGACGACTAGGTGGGTTCGACCTGGAAGTTATGGAGGAAGTGGAGGAGATGAGCAAGGTGTTTAAGGATGAGATCTGTGCAGCATGTGAGGAGGTGTGTGGAGTGAGGAGAAGAGGGAGGGGAGTGAAAGGTACAGCATGGTGGACAGAAGAGGTAAGAATAGCTGTGGAAGAAAAGAAGAAAGCATATAGAGAGTGGTTGGGTAGTAGAGGGAATGAAGATTCCGAGAGACAGAAACGAGCGAGGTACGTGGAGAGTAAGAGGGTGGTGAAGAGAGTAGTGAAGGAAAGTAAGAGAAGAGTAGATGAGGAATTTGGAAGGAATCTGAGTGTAAAATGGAGGGAGAGTAAGAAACTGTTCTGGAAAGAAGTCAAGAAAGTTAGGGAAGGTAGCAAGGGAAACAGTAAGGGTGTGAAAGATAAGAATGGGAGAATGCTAGCCGAGAAGCAAGAGAGAGTCGAAAGATGGAGGGAGTACTTCAGTGAGTTGCTAAATGAAAGGAATGAAGAGCCAGCAAACATAGCTGGATATGGTATGGGAGGGAGAAGAAGAGAAGTAGTGGAGGAGGAGGTGGGGATCAGGAGGTCAGAAGTGTGGGAAGCCATGAAAAGAGTGAAGTTGGGGAAAGCACCAGGAACAGATGGAGTGTGTGGGGAAATGTTGAGGTATGGTGGTGAGATAGTGATAGAATGGGTATGGAAAATGTGCAAACTAGCATGGGAGAAGGGGAGTGCACCCGATGACTGGAAGACTGGCATAATAGTCCCCCTATATAAGGGCAAAGGGGAAAGAGGAGTGTGTGGTAACCACCGAGGAATATGTCTTCTAAGCGTAGTAGGGAAGGTATACAGTAGGGTAGTGATTGAGAGAGTGAGAGTGAGAACGGAGAAATGGATAGGCGACGAGCAGGGAGGCTTTAGGAAGGGAAGAGGATGTGTAGATCAGATTTTTACCCTGAATTGTGTTGTGGAGAAGTATCTGGAGAAGAAACAAAAGGTGTATGTTGCCTTTATGGACTTGGAGAAGGCCTATGACAGAGTGGATAGAGAAGGTTTGTGGAAAGTACTTAGAATATACGGAGTAGAGGGAAAGTTGCTGAAAGCAGTGAAGAGCATGTATGAGGGTGCAAAGGCGGCAGTACGTGTGGAGAGTGAGCAGAGCGAGTTCTTTGACCTGAATGTTGGTTTGAAACAGGGGTGTGTGATGTCCCCGTGGTTGTTTACTGTATATATGGATGGAGTTATGAAAGAAATACTATCAAGAGCAGTGGATGTTGGTGTATCGCTGAAAAGGGAGGGAATTGAGTGGAAGCTACCTATACTGCTGTTTGCGGATGATACAGTTCTGATGAGTGATAATGAATGGGAGTTGCAGGGTCTGGTAAATGAGTTTGGAACAGTGTGCGAAAAACGGAATTTGAAGGTAAATACGGGGAAGAGCAAGGTTATGGTCTTCGAAAGGGGTGAAGTCACAGAGTGTGAGGTGAAGCTGAACGGTCAGGCTATGGAGATCGTCAACTCTTTTAAGTATCTGGGCAGTGTGTTGAGTAAAGATGGGACTATGGATGAAGAGGTGCGGGAGAGGGTACAACAGGGGAAGAGGGTTGTAGGAACGCTAAAAGCAGTAACAAGAAATAGGGTGGTCAGTATGGAAGTGAAGAAGTCCTTGCATGACAGTGTGGTAATCCCGACACTGACTTACGGAAGCGAAGCATGGACGTTGGTTGAGAGACTCAGACCAAGAGTGAGAGCAGTGGAAATGAATTACTTAAGGAGTGCGTGCGGAATTACATGGAGGGATAGACAGACTAATGAGGAAGTAAGAAGGAGGTGTGGTGTGGAGGTAGATGTGCTGGAAAGTGTGAAAAGGAACAACTTGAGATGGTTCGGCCATATGGAACGTATGGAAAGCGAGAGAATGACTAAGAGGGTGTACGAGAGCGAGGTGGAGGGACAGAGGGGGAGAGGTAGACCGAATATGAGGTGGAAGGATGGAGTGAGGAACTACATGAATGAAGGCGGTGCTGGTTGGGGGGAGGGGCGTCGACTGACTGGGGACAGAGGTGCATGGGAGCGGTTCGTTCGTGGCCACCCCTTCGGGGATCACGGCGTCAGGCAATAGATAGATAGATAGATAGACTAATATAATGGTTCAAAAGTGGATCAAAAAGATAATTATAAATTAATAAAATAGCTATTCAACAACAATACTAAAAATACTAAAAATAATTTAAATACTAATAATAATAATAGTAGTAAAATTAATGTTTTAGTAGTATGTTAATGTCCTAAATGTGGAAAGCAAAAGCGTCCTAAATATCATATAATTTAGCAGTGTGCGCAATGGCCAGAGACAATCCTAGCATATCTCCACATTTTGCACACATTATGAAAAGCTTATATTATATTTTGGTCGTTGCTGACGTCCACACAAACCTTCTATAGTGTGTGTGTGTGTGTGTGTGTGGTGTGTGTGTGTGTGTGTGTGTGTGTGTGTGTGTGTGTGTGTGTGTGTGTGTGTGTGTGTGTGTGTGTTTAGCCCCATTAGTTTTCAGATTTTAAGACCTTCGGTCCATTAGTTTGTCGATTTTAAAACCTTTCGCCCCATTTCTATATCATTATCAAGACTTTTCGCGCCCTTTAGGTGTCCATTTATTCCGGACGTGCGATAGCGAGCCTGTAATTTAAAGATAAACCGGGGTTAAAAAACGAAAACGAACTCGTAAGCATGCATAATTTCCGTTTGTACCGATAAATACACCATGGCTTAAATGTAGGCTTGTGTGTGTTGGTGTGTATATGTGTAAGTGTAGATGTATGTGTGTGAGTGAAGGGGTTTGGGAGTGCTTCTTCTTTTCTCTTTCCTCTTCACCTGTTTTTGTTTTCTCCTTCTCTCCTTTTCTCTCTTTCTCTGGCTTGTATCCATTCAGCCAACTGTTTTAAGACGTGTATCCCCATCCAGGTGTCGATGTCTTCCTGGAGAGCAATAGCGAGCCAGCATTGTATGGAGAAATCCGGCTTCGCCGGAGAAATTTTTCTATCGAAAAATGTACAAATTTAGCTTGCTGTAAAACAAAAATATATATATGCTGGCTCGCTACCGCTCGCCAGGAAAATATTGACACCTGGATGGGGGTAAAAGTCTTAACACAGTAGGCTGAATGGGGCCGAATGGATACTAGCCAAAGAGAGAGGGAGAGAAAGAGAAAAAAAAAGCGAGGCGGGCCCCCTTCAGTTTTCCTCCCCTTCTTCTTCCACCCTGGAGCCAACAAGGTCGTAAAACATTATATATAAATATATAATTATATATACTGTATATTCGACTTGCCAAACACTCTTTCATCAATAATAAATGCACTGAATTATCCAACTCTAGCTCTTCCCAAGCTTTCTGGCATCTAGCCAAAAACCTTTCCAACAATTTATCTTCCTCGTCTTTCCCTCCCCTTTCCCACTCTGATGGCACAACCATCACTTCTTCCTCTGACAAAGCTAAACGCTGCGCTCAAACTTTTGCTAGAAACTCCACCTTAGATGATTCCGGTGCTATTCCTCCCTCTCCGCCCTCCTCTCTCTTACTTATGCCTAATATCCTAATCACTTCTAAAGATGTACTTTCTACCCTCTCTGGGCTTAACACTAATAAGGCGTACGGTCCGGACAGTGTTCCTCCTGTTGTTCTCAAAAACTGTGCTTCCGTGCTGACTCCCTGCCTAGGCAAACTCTTTCGTCTCTGTCTATCCTCTAACGTCTTCCCTTCATGCTGGAAGATTGCTCACATTCAACCTGTCCCAAAGAAGGGTGACCGCTCTCAACCCTCCAATTATCGTCCAATTGCTCTCATCTCTTGTCTTTCTAAAGTTTTTGAAACTATTCTTGCTTCCAAATTTATTAAGCATTTCTCTTCTCATAATCTGCTCTCAGATCGCCAGTATGGCTTCCTTAAGGGTCGCTCTACTGGTGATCTTCTTTCATATCTTACTAACTCTTGGTCATCCTCCTTTCGGGACTTCGGTGAGACTTTTTCTATTGCACTAGACATATCGAAAGCCTTCGATAGAGTCTGGCATAGATCTTTAATTTCTAAACTACCCTCCTTCGGTTTCTATCCCTCCATCTGTGCCTTTGTCTCTAATTTCCTTTCCGGCCGTTCCATAGCCGCGGTTGTGGACGGCCATTGTTCACTTCCTCACCCTATAAACTCTGGTGTTCCTCAGGGCTCTGTCCTATCTCCTATTCTCTTTCTAATTTTTATAAATGATCTCCTTAACTGTACCTTAATTCCCATCCATTCATACGCAGACGACTCAACCTTACACTACTCCATTACTTTTTCAGAACGCCCCAGCCAGCAATCCCTCAACGACAAATGTAATGAAGCCATACAACTCTTAAATTCTGATCTAAATACTATTTCCAATTGGGGCAGAGAAAACCTTGTTAACTTTAATGCTTCCAAAACCCAATTTCTCCATCTATCTACCCGTCAGGATCTCCCAGCGGACTATCCCTTATTCTTCAACAATACAAAAATCAACCCTTCATCTTCTCTCAATATTCTTGGTGTCTCTTTTTCTTCTGCAGTACTATATTACCAGTCTTGCTAAGGCAGCCTCCCAGAAGCTGGGTGTGCTCAACCGCCTTAGAGGGTTCTTTTCCCCTGCACAGCTTCTTGCTCTGTACAGTGGCATAGTGCGCCCTTGTATTGAGTATTGTTCACATGTGTGGGGAGGTTCCTCTCACACCGCTCTCCTAGATAAAGTTGAAAGGAAGGCCTTTCGTATCATTAACTCCCGTCCACTCACCAACTCTCTACAATCTCTCTCTCTCCGCCGCAATGTTGCATATCTCTCGCTATTCTATCGCTACTATAATAATCAGTGTTCCTCAGAGCTATCCCAGTGCATACCACCTCCTTTACGTAGGGCACGTGGTACCCGTCTTGCAACTCAATCCCAACCCTACTCTGTGCAACTCTCCAACCCAAGAGTGAAACGTTACTCTCAAACTTTCTTCTACTCAACAGCTGAGCTCTGGAACTCTCTTCCTTTCCCTCTTCCTCTGACTTAAATTGCTTCAAACTCAGTGTGTCCAGGCATTTTGGCTCGAACGTCCCTTGATTTTGGCCCTGTCACTCTTTCAACTATGGGGGAGGCACTCGCTATAGGCAGTTATGCCTTTTGCCTTCCTCAATCACATAGAAAAAAAAATACAATTGAGCTGACTTTTGAATCGAACCTCACAACACTACATCCTTCTTCCTTTACTGCTGCTCAAGATGATAATATCATCTCTCTCTCTCTCTCTCTCTCTCTCTCTCTCTCTCTCTCTCTCTCTCTCTCTCTCTCTCTCTCTCTCCAATAGTGATATATAACATCGAACACAGCTCTTAGTCGAAGATATCATACAATAATAGTGAAGGCATGAATGCAACTTCACATCCATTTATAACTTTCTATAATTTCCTTTGCCCGGGAACATCCTTTTTATTGTGTTCTGGTAACTATTAGACGTTGGTTTTCAGCTTAGGAAGAACCTCTAACAATAATATGGCTTCAACCTATCTCAACCAACCTTTTCAACTACCACAAATCCATCCTAAGTTGCATAATATCGTCTAGATATAGCTAACATATACTGTAATATAACACACGTCGTTGGTACTCAAAGGGTTAAGGGGGGTGACCTGCTTTTTTTATTTCTGTCCTTTTCTCCCTTTCTCTGGCTTGTATCCATTTGGCCCCATTCAGCCTACTGTTTTAAGACGTTTATCCCCATCCAGGTGTACATTTTTTACTGGTGAGCGGTAACGAGCCAGCATATTTTTTATTTTTGTTTGACAGCAGGCTAAATTTGTACATTTTTCGATAGAAAAATTTCTCCGGCGAAGCCGGATTTCTTCATATAATGCTGGCTCGCTATCGCTCGCCAGGAAGAAATCGACACCTAGATGGGGATAAACGTCTTAAAATAGTTGGCTGAATGGGGCCGAATGGATACAAGCCAGAGAAAGAGAGAAAAGGACAGAAATAACAAAAAGCAGGTCACCTCCCTTAAGGCGATATTCAAAACTTCCAACTTTAGTGTCTTCAGTGTACACTCTAACAACATTATGGGTAAGTGTCCACAATAATATACCCATTTAAAAACATTATGGGTAAGTGTCCACAATAATATACCCATTTAAAAACATTATGGGTAAGTGTCCACAATAATATACCCATTTAAAAACATTATGGGTAAGTGTCCACAATAATATACCCATTTAAAAATATATGGGTGGTAATAAACTCACCCAATATTAAGGTCAGAACGGTATATCACTATCAATATACCCAAAGATATTATATATATTTTGTTCATAACTTGTTCATACCCTCGATTTTTGTACAGGCTGTCTTAACTATACGGAGAATTTGCCGGAGGGTTGGAGGATGGCGAGAGTTCTGCTTTGTTATCTATATTTTAATACTTTGTTCAGAAAAGAAAAATGAGACTTAATACCTCTTTGGCATCTGTGTAGTCGGTGTATGTATGAATGTGAATATATTTCGCTCGCTCTCGCTCTCTCTCTCTCTCTCTCTCTCTCTTATTTAAACCTTGTAATAACTGTGAGGGTAGTCAGCGTGAAAAAAGAACATTACACAATATCACAATCTGAAACGAACAATTATTTTCACATTTGCAAATAGTTACCCAATTATCTCTCTCTCTCTGTCTCTATAAATGTGAGGGTGGTCAGCGTGAAAAAATAACATTACACAAACTTTAATTTACCTGTGACCAAGTGGGGCGATACTCTTACTTCACACTCCGGACATGACTTGTATGCGAACTTGCAAGAGAGTTCACTCTATCAATTTGTTCGATCGCCGACCCGTGGTAATAATGTTCTTGACATTGTACTTGCAACAAAAGAAGAATTAATAGAGAATTTAAATGTTGGTGATGAATTCAGTAACAGCGACCATCGTGCAATAACTTTAACTTGAAAGTTTACTAGTGACGAACCAAATAGCAGCATCGAAAAAGTCCCTAATTTCAAGAAAGCAAACTTTCATAAACTTAGAGCTATGTTTAAAGAAACTGACTGGAGCTTTTTAATTAACAATAACGACATAAATACATCTTGGGAATTATTCGAAACCACTTACCTAAAAGTAGTGCAAGACTGCATACCATCGAAAATACGGCGTCCAGGCCTTAATAATAAGCCCAAATGGTGAAATAAAGATATTTCAAACTTTCTGCTTGCTAAAAAGTTTGCTAATGACAGATTAAAATCCTTACAAAATTACGAAGAACGGGTGAAATTTGTAGAGCTACGACGTAAAGCCAAAAAGTTAATTAAGCAAAGTAAAAAGACCCTGGAGTTACATGTTGCGAATCAACGTAAAACAAACCCGAAAGAATTCTATAGTTATATCAGAAAGAAAAAAGTAGTTACTTCAACTGTTGGACCGTTAGTCGATGAAAATGGAGACTACACCAAAGGCGAAGTACAAAATATGAGTAATGCCCTCAATACCTTCTTTGCATCAGTTTTTACAACGGAAGACCTCGGTAATATCCCTACACCATCGCCGATTCAGATTGATAATTCATAATGTTCTAAGCAATATCACCATTACAGAGAGAGAAGTATTGAATTGTTTAGATAAACTCAAGGTAAATAAAACGCCTGGACCTGATCAAATCTCACCTAGAGTCCTAAAGGAAGTTAAGGATGAGCTCTCCAAACCACTGACATTACTATTCAATAAATCCTTGCAGTCTGGAACTATGCCTGATCAGTGGAAGCTAGCCAACGTAACACCGATATTCAAAAAGGGCAGCAAAACCCTACCCAGTAACTATCGTCCAATTAGCTTAACCTCAGTTGTATGTAAAATGTTAGAAACACTCATAAGAGACAGACTCGTAAATCAATTAGAGGAATATAACTTACTTAAAGATACTCAACACGGCTTTCGTAAAAAACGTTCCTGTTTAACACACCTCTTAGACTTCTTCCACAATATCCTCAACCTCTACGATGAGAGTAAAGCTGTAGATATTATATACCTTGATTTTCAAAAGGCCTTTGACAAAGTTCCCCACAAACGTTTACTGCTAAAACTAAAAGCGCATGGAATACAAGACGGTGTGTTGAAATGGATAGAAAATTGGCTCAGCAACAGAAAGCAAAGAGTAGTCACAAACGGTAAGGCATCTAAATGGACCAATGTAAGTAGCGGGGTACCCCAGGGATTGGTACTAGGACCAATTATCTTTCTAATTTACATCAACGACATAGAGGAGGGTCTCACCTGTACAACCTCAAAATTTGCTGACGATACAAAAATTGCAACACAATCTAGATAAGTTGTCATGTTGGGCCCAAATTTGGCAAATTAGTTTCAATGCGGATAAATGTAAAGTACTACATATCGGATACCAAAATGAGAAAGCAAACTATTTGATGAATGGCACTCAGCTTAAGAATGTAAACAGAGAAACCGATCTGCGAGTAACAATATCGAGTAACCGAAACCGAGTCAACAATGTTCAGAAGTTGTTAAGAAGGCAAACAAAATAATTGGCTTTATAGGCAGGTCATTTGAGCATAAATCCAAAGACGTTATCCTAACCCTTTACAATTCCTTAGTCCGCCCTCTTCTTGAATACTGCGTTCAATCCTGGTGCCCTTATTACCAAAACAATATAGACAAGCTAGAACGAGTTCAACGTAGTTCCCAAAATGATACCTAGCCTAAAGAACAAACCATACGAGGAGCGTCTTAGAGAATTAAATCTATTTCCTTTAACCCAGCGCAGATTAAGAGGCGACTTAATTCAAGTGTTCAAAATCATCAAAGGCATCGACAATATGAACTGTAATAAGTACTTCACTATCGACCAATCTAATTACATGCGGGGAAACGGTTGCAAAATTATTGGTAAATCTTTTAACTCACACGAATCTAAGAATGTCTTCTTCAATCGAGTTGTCAACTTATGGAATGGGCTTCCCCGAGATGTCATAGACTGCAGCACCGTTGATTCATTTAAACTTCGCCTAGACAAATATCTCTCATCAAACCCGCGACTGACTGCGTTTGTAAATGAATAACTATTTTATCCTCCCCTCAGTTACTAACCCATCTATCCCCTACTAACTTCCTAATCCTGTCACGGACATTAGTTCCAGGGCAGTAGTTCCCTTTCCAATGTTCCCTTACCCACTCTAAACCACTGTTTGGACACTTGATCCTCAGTGTTTTGGAGGACAAGCAGCCTAGAAGGGTCACTAGATATGTTGTTGCTTGATTTCCTTTGTACTAATATCACATCTGAAACTAACAAATATTTTTACATTTATAAATAGTTACCCAATTTTGTTTCTCTCTCACTCACTCACTCTCTCTCTCTCTACAATCACGAGGATTATTGTTGGTCTCTAATGTTTTCCTTGCTGCATAATAAACAGATTAATTCAATCTTCTACTTGGGGCTGGGGGCTCTCTCTCTCTCTCTCTCTCTCTCTCTCTCTCTCTCTCTCTCTCTCTCTCTCTCTCTCTCTCTCTCTCTCTCTCTCTCTCTCTCTCTCTGTATATATCTATCTATCTTACTATTTCTACTATCTATAAATATACGCTCTCTCTCTCTTTCTTTGTATCTCTCTATGTATCTAATAATCTATTTCTCTATTCTCTACTCTCACTCTCTCTCTCTCTCTTCCTTCACCTTATTTCATCTCCTTCAGTTCTGTTCTCTATCTCCTTCTTTCTCTCCCATGATTCTGCTTACAACCAACTTCGTATAAAAATACTGTATATACTTGAGCTAACTTCGTTATTGAAACAACTTGATCGCTCGATCACTGATGCAATTGAAATTCTCTCTCTCTCCTTGACATTTTGAACATATATCACGTCTCTCCTCCTCCTTCTCTATTTGTTATTATTATTATTATAATTATTATTATTATTATTATTATTATTCTCCACCTCCTCCTTCTTCTATTCCTTCCTTTCCCTTGTTCTCCCACCAACCAGCTGGCAACATAGAGCTTCAAGTTTGAACAGAAATATAATACTTGAGCTAACTTTTTTATTGACCACCACTACAACCCTCCTCCACTGCTGCAACTTCAACGCAAAAGGAAATGTTAGGAAAAGAAGAGTGAGAAATCATGACCTCTATCCGCTGTAACTCATAAAGGGCTAGAGCAAATTGGCTGTAAATGTCCACATCTATTCCCTGACAGACTCTTCCCAAATGGTAGAAATATTAGCTTGATTACTATAGTCGTAGTTTAGTTCCAGAGGTTAGAGGTGCTGATTTTTCGCCTACTTACAGCAAATAGACTATAGTGGGATCTGTTTCAGGGTTTGGATAGAGACAAGGTATAGGAGGTGAGACAGAAGACAGTAGTTGTAATGGTGGATGTATGCTCTCTCTCTCTCTCTCTCTCTCTCTCTCTCTCGCTCTCTCTCTCCCGTTCTAACCACTCCTCTCCCCGACCTGTACGCAGAGTCCCGCCACCACAGGTTTCCGGATTTACACAAGTGAGGAACGGTGCACGGCCAACGCAGAAAAGGTCTCATCTACCAGTCACAATGTCAAACAGGTTTGAAATATTGGTAGAGATGGAAGACGAACCAGAAGAGACCAGGCTCGTTGGGGATTCCATCCTACGAGGACAGGTCGAAGAGTTCTGCGACAGACTCCCAAATCGACGAAAAAGAGTTTGCATCCCAGGAGCTGGACTAGACGACATTGTGGAAGCCTTCGAAGATACCACAAAGGATGCAAATGAAAATACCCTTTTTGTCATCCATATGCTGGTTCAAATGACGTCATGCGCACCAGATCCGAAGAATTGATGGAGAAATATCGCAAGATGATCCAGCACTACAAAAACAAGTCAAGGAATATCATCATCTCAGGCATTCTCCCCAAGATCGACGCACCTGACAAATTCTACGACAAGGCCTTCAGCTCAAATAGCCGACTAAAATATTTGTGTCTGAGGGAAGAAGTTGAATTCAGCAACCTCTGGGACAACTTCTACAACCAGCCTACCTCCTGTTCCGCAAGGATGGCACTCATCTAAACCCTGTGGGTTCAGCACGCATGGGTCGTCTCCTACACGAAGCAGTCCGCAGCCATGGATCAAAAAACGCCATCCGAGAAGAAGCAGCAGTGACATAAATCATCCAACGCCAAGCAAAAAACAGAGGCAACCGAGGACCACCAGCGATAAGGACCGAAGACAGCGAGGACCGAGGACAGTCATGAACATAAATGTAGATCCGACAAGAACCAAAAATATTATTGAAGAGCGTTCCGTGAGTTCTAAAATAACAAATTTAAAGGTTTTCTATGCAAACGCTCGTAGCATACGCAATAAATGTTCAGATATAGAGGAGCTAGTGTTTACAGAAAATTATGATGTGATTGGCATAACAGAATCTTGGCTCAATACAGAAGATAGAGACTTTTTAGCAGAGTATTCAATTCCCGGTTATGTAATGTTTGAGAAAAGCCGAATAAATCGAAATGGAAGTGGCGTTTTACTTTATATCAAAGAGTCTTAACCCTACCCTCTTGGCAAAAACCTCAAATTGTGAAAATCGACACATCTTTTGTGCTAATAAAGAATAATAAAGGAACAAAAATAATACTTGCATTAATATACAGACCTCCAGCTCAATCAGTGCAAACTGACCGAGAAATTTACGAACAAATTGCAGATGTAAGTAACTCACAAGATACCGTAATTTTTGGCGACTTTAATTTACCTGTGACCAAGTGGGGCGATACTCTTACTTCACACTCCGGACATGACTTGTATACGAACTTGCAAGAGAGTTCGCTTTATCAATTTGTTCGAACACCGACCGACCCGTGGTAATAACGTTCTTGACATTGTACTTGCAACAAAAGAAGAATTGATAGAGAATTTGAATGTTGGTGATGAATTCAGTAACAGCGACCATCGTACGATAACTTTCACTTTAAAGTTTACTAGTAACGAACCAAATAGTAGCATCGAAAAAGTCCCTAATTTCAAGAAAGCAAACTTCCATAAACTTAGAACTATGTTTAAAGAAACTGACTGGAGCTTTTTAATTAACAATAACGACATAAATACATCTTGGAAGTTATTCGAAACCACTTACCTAAAAGCAGTGCAAGACTGCATACCATCGAAAATACGGCGTTCAGGCCATAATAACAAGCCCAAATGGTGGAATAAAGATATTTCAAACTGCCTGCTTGCTAAAAAATGTGCTAATGATAAATTAAAATCCTCACAAAATGACGAAGAACGGGTGAAATTTGTAGAGCTACGACGCAAAGCCAAAAAGTTAATTAAGCAAAGTAAAAAGACCTTAGAGTTACATATTGCGAAGCAAAGTAAAACAAACCCGAAAGAATTCTATAGTTATATCAGAAAGAAAAAAAGTAGTTACTTCAACTGTTGGACCGTTAGTCGATGAAAATGGAGAATACACCAAAGACGAAGTACAAATGAGTAATGCCCTCAATACCTTCTTTGCATCAGTTTTTACAACAGAAGACCTCAGTGATATCCCTATACCATCGCCGATTCAGATTGATAATTCAGATGTTCTAAGCAATATCACCGTTACAGAGAGAGAAGTATTGAATTGTTTAGATAAACTCAAGGTAAATAAAACGCCTGGACCTGATACAATCTCGCCTAGAGTTCTAAAGGAAGCTAAGGATGAGCTCTCCAAACCACTGACATTACTATTCAATAAATCCTTGCAGTCTGAAACTATGCCTGATCAGTGGAAGCTAGCCAACGTAACACCGATATTCAAAAAAGGCAGCAAATCCCTACCTAGTAACTATCGTCCAATTAGCTTAACCTCAGTTGTATGTAAAATGCTAGAAACAGTCATACAGTCATACGAGACAGACTCGTAAATCACTTAGAGGAAAATAACATATTTAAAGATACTCAACACAGCTTTCGTAAAAAACGTTCCTGTTTAACAAACCTCTTAGACTTCTTCCACGATATCCTCAACCTCTACGATGAGAGTAAAGCTGTAGATATTATATATATACCTTGATTTTCAAAAGGCCTTTGACAAAGTTCCCCACAAACGTTTACTGCTAAAACTAAAAGCGCATGGAATACAAGACGGTGTGTTGAAATGGATAGAAAATTGGCTCAGCAACAGAAAGCAAAGAGTAGTCATAAACGGTAAGGCATCTAAATGGACCAATGTAAGTAGCGGGGTACCCCAGGGATCGGTACTAGGACCGATTATCTTTCTAATTTACATCAACGACATAGATGAGGGTCTCACCTGTACAATCTCAAAATTTGCTGACGATACAAAAATTGCAAATAGCGTACTCTCAAAAGAACAAGTTGACGATATGCAACACAATCTAGATAAATTGTCATGTTGGGCCCAAATTTGGCAAATGAGTTTCAATGCGGATAAATGTAAAGTACTACATATCGGCCTAAATGAGAAAGCAAACTATTCGATGAATGGCACTCAGCTTAAGAATGTAAACAGATAAACCGATCTGGGAGTAACAATATCGAGTAACCTAAAACCGAGTCAACAATGTTCAGAAGTTGTTAAGAAGGCAAACAAAATAATTGGCTTTATAGGCAGGTCATTTGAGCATAAATCCAAAGAAGTTATCCTAACCCTTTACAATTCCTTAGTCCGCCCTCTTCTGGAATACTGAGTTCAATCCTGGTGCCCTTGTTACCAAAAATATATAAACAAGCTAGAACGAGTTCAACGTAGAGTTACCAAAATGATACCTAGCCTAAAGAACAAACCATACGAAGAGCGTCTTAGAGAATTAAATCTATTTCCTTTAACCCAGCGCAGATTAAGAGGTGACTTAATTCAAGTGTTCAAAATCATCAAAGGCATCGACAATATGAACTGTAGTAAGTACTTCACTATCGACCAATCTAATTACACACGGGGAAATGGTTGCAAAATTATTGGTAACTCGCACGAATCTAAGAATTTCTTCTTCAATCGAGTTGTCAACTTGTGGAATGGGCTTCCCCGAAACGTTATAGACTGCATCTCCGTTGATTCATTTAAACTCCGCCTAGAGAAATATCTCGCATCAAACCCGCGACTGACTGCGTTTGTAAATGAATAACTTTATTTTATCCCCCCCTCAGTTACTAACCCATCTGTCCTCTACTAACTTCCTAATCCTGTCACGGACATTAGTTCCAGGGCAGTAATTCCCTTTCCAATGTTCCCTTACCCACTCTAAACCACTGTTTGGACACTTGATCCTCAGTGTTTTGGAGGACAAGCAACCTAGAAGGGTCACTATATCTGTTGTTGCTTGATTTCCTTTGTACTCCCTTTGTACTCTTTACTTCTTTAATCGTTCTGTACCTATTGTTTTCACCAGATATCGCCTACTCTCATATTCATTTCGTCGCGTCTTCCATTGCTTCTATTACCTCATGCTCTCTCCCCCATCCTTTCAATCAATCTCAAAATCTCTCTCTCTCTCTCTCTCTCACACATTTAATTAAGGATGCCTTTTTCTAGTTAATTTAATTCCATTACCTCGGGTTGTTGTTCACGATTAATAACAATGCTGCAACCCGAGGTAATGGAATTAAATTAATCAGAAAAAAGGCATCCTCAGATGTGACACACCATTTCTTCACATAGGCTACAGTGGTTAAAGAGTGGAATAGTTTACCAAGGGAGGTGGTCGACAGCAATTCAATTGATGTGTTTAAGAAAATACTGGACGATCATCTGATGAAGACTGGATTATTATGAATTAATCAGTAGGAATGTGTAATTTCCCTTTCAAACTAATTTATATATATACGGTACTCTATAAAAACTGTCCTTGTGAGCAGTTCCTGACCCATAAGGTTACACTTCCATCGGTACGACTTTTTAGCCAGAGGGAGCGGAGGGTGGGGAGAGAGCCTTCGGCTTTACTGTACCATTCTTCCACTTTAAACTGTCCCTGTGTAGTAGTATTAAGACCGGACCCCCTAGTTGGGACCGCAAGGTCTGTATGGTCTGAGTATCTGTGTAACTCTCATGTGGACTATAGTATCTGGGTTCCTTAATGTTGTTCCTCGTTTATTCTACCCTCCTCCTCTTTTCTGTTTCAGCACCTCCTCCACCTCCTCCTCCTCCTCTGTTTTCTTCATCTTAAACTTATTTTCTTCTTCTTTTCTTTCTCCTTCCTCATATTCTTCTTTTCTTCTTACTACCTCTTCTCCTCCTACTCCTTCCTCTTTTCTTTTCTTCTCTCCCTCCATCTCCCTCCTTCTTCCCTTCTTCTCTTCTTCCACCAACTCTTCCACAATCCAGCATACAATTTAAGAGCTTAAAGTTTGAACAGAAACATAATACTTGAGCTAACTTCTTTATCGAACAACACTACAGACCTCGTTCGCTGCTGCAACTACAACTCTAAATGAAATGTTATGATTCTCTCTCTCTCTCTGGTGCGTTCAAAGGCCTCTTTCATTATTAATTTGCCTTAATTGTCAAAGTGAGAAGCAAATTAATTTAGTTACAAACAAATCAAGAGTAACCTCATATAAACAAACACAAAGGCCTTTCAACACACACACACACACACACACACACACACGGTATATGGTCTCCTTCACAAAATGTATACACTCCAAGCAAATAGGAGTTTGAGAAAAAGGAATTGAAATGTCTGTAGCAATCTACCATTTATAGGAATACTGGTGGTAATAAAACTATCTTACACAAAGATAACAAAACTATATCATCACCAATACAGTATACCCAATGATATTATATACCGGTACCTTTTATCATGCTATATTTATACCCTTGATTATTTACAGTGTAGACAATATACAGATTATAAAACGTATATGAACGTAAAATAAATAATAAAGTAACCAAACAAATACCGGTACACTGTGCCTGTATATATATATATATACGGTATATATATATATATACGGTATATATATATATATATACAGTATATATATATATATATATATATATATATATATATATATATATATATATTATATATATATATACAGAACGGTTGCGAAACATCTCCCCATAGGGAATTCCTGTGTATTTGTAGGAGCTGAAGAATCTATTAATATTTATTCCACTCCAACACAAAACACCTCCCAAATAAATTAATGAAGCAAGCATGTGATCCACCAGGATTCGAACCTGGGTTACCACATACAGATGTAGATTAAATATATAGGAATACAGATCAAATAATATAGGAATAGGCCCTACCCTATGGGCAATACACAGGAATTCCCTATGGGGAGATGTTTCGCGACCATTGATGTAAGAAAACATGAATGGCCTCCTCATATGATTGCACTAGTTTTGTAGTGCTATTATTTACCTGTCAATTAATAATTCAGTCACATTATTTTTTTTTCTCATGAGCACGTATATACAGCACATGTGGCAATCAAATGAGGAAACTATAATAACACCAGACGACGATACTGTTGTTACAGTAGAATAATGGCTCTTTGAGCAGTATGTATTGCCTTACCAGTGGTTGTCCCCTTATTATTATTATTATTATTATTTTATTATTATTATTGAAATACCACAGGAACGAAAATTCCTGGGAGCGAAACTTCCACCCCCAACGAGATCCCTCTCTTTCTACCACCTCCCTCCACATGTTACACGTCTCGTTAATCACAGTCTTCTAATATACAAATCACATTTCCTTACCCCCTGACATTCTTGAAATACCCACTAAGTATATTCAATTAGATACCAACCATGCAGACTATAATACGTTCGTTGTGTATGGGTACGAGGCGATCTCAAGACACCTTAGCTCCCAGTGCACAACGAACCGGATCATGATTATGTCCGCCTGTATTAAATTATGTATTATGTTGATTTATACCATTGCCTATTTTTGTAATAATTGTATTCAGCTAACTATGATCTCAATAATCATTGATGTAATGAAAATATGAATAGTCTCCTCATACGATTGCACTAGTTCTGTAGTGCTATTATTTACAACCTGTCAATTAATAATTCAGTCACTACAAGCTTGCTTTTTTTTTTTTTTTTTTTTTTTTTTTTTTTTTTATACAGACCATGTGACAATTAAATGAGGAAACTATAATAACACATCTGAAAAATGTCAACCTGACTTATAAACACAAATATGAATGTAACCAGACGACGATGCTGTTGTTTCAGTGGAATAATGGCTCTTTGAGCAGTATGTATCGCCTTACTAGTGGTTGTCCCCTCACAGGATGGGGAGCGCTGCTCAATAAACTCGCCCCTCGGGGCAAAATCAAAACTCTCTCTCTCTCTCTCTATATATATATATATATATATATATATATATATATATATATATATATATATATATACCAGTATATATATATATATATATATATATATACCCTGAATTGTGTTGTGGAGAAGTATCTGGAGAAGAAACAAAAGGTGTATGTTGCCTTTATGGACTTGGAGAAGGCCTATGACAGAGTGGATAGAGAAGGTTTGTGGAAAGTACTTAGAATATACGGAGTAGAGGGCAAGTTGCTGAAAGCAGTGAAGAGCATGTATGAGGGTGCAAAGGCGGCAGTACGTGTGGAGAGTGAGCAGAGCGAGTTCTTTGACCTGAATGTTGGTTTGAAACAGGGGTGTGTGATGTCCCCGTGGTTGTTTACTGTATATATGGATGGAGTTATGAAAGAAATACTATCAAGAGCAGTGGATGTTGGTGTATCGCTGAAAAGCGAGGGAATTGAGTGGAAGCTACCTATACTGCTGTTTGTGGATGATACAGTTCTGATGAGTGATAATGAATGGGAGTTGCAGGGTCTGGTAAATGAGTTTGGAACAGTGTGCGAAAAACGGAATTTGAAGGTAAATACGGGGAAGAGCAAGGTTATGGTCTTCGAAAGGGGTGAAGTCACAGAGTGTGAGATGAAGCTGAACGGTCAGGCTATGGAGATCGTCAACTCTTTTAAGTATCTGGGCAGTGTGTTGAGTAAAGATGGGACTATGGATGAAGAGGTGCGGGAGAGGGTACAACAGGGGAAGAGGGTTGTAGGAACGCTAAAAGCAGTAACAAGAAATAGGGTGGTCAGTATGGAAGTGAAGAAGTCCTTGCATGACAGTGTGGTAATCCCGACACTGACTTACGGAAGCGAAGCATGGACGTTGGTTGAGAGACTCAGACCAAGAGTGAGAGCAGTGGAAATGAATTACTTAAGGAGTGCGTGCGGAATTACATGGAGGGATAGACAGACTAATGAGGAAGTAAGAAGGAGGTGTGGTGTGGAGGTAGATGTGCTGGAAAGTGTGAAAAGGAACAACTTGAGATGGTTCGGCCATATGGAACGTATGGAAAGCGAGAGAATGACTAAGAGGGTGTACGAGAGCGAGGTGGAGGGACAGAGGGGGAGAGGTAGACCGAATATGAGGTGGAAGGATGGAGTGAGGAACTACATGAATGAAGGCGGTGCTGGTTGGGGGGAGGGGCGTCGACTGACTGGGGACAGAGGTGCATGGGGGCGGTTCGTTCGTGGCCACCCCTTCGGGGATCACGGCGTCAGGCAATAGATAGATAGATAGATAGATATATATATATATATATATATATATATACTGTATATATATATATATATATATATATATGGTTACGTATCTTGATCCTCAAGTGGTTAACTTGATGAATCTAGATAGCACAGATATATATTAAGGTATCAGTCAGCTGAAGGCAAAACAAAAGTAAAATCTAATAAAATAATTTTCTGTTGTTGCTTCCTTTCCTTTTGGATCTTAGGACTTAGTATCCTTTATTGAGTGATACTCTTTAATTATGAAAAATACTGAAACTAATTAAAGTCATGTAGTATTTATAAAGAATTATTATTTAACCGAAGCTTAGTAGGCTATGGTTATGAACCGAATAAGTTATAGCTAAAGAAGGACTATTAATTTTATAAAAAGTCTTGAAAGATAAATATTAAAGTAAGAATATTTCGGTCTCTTACCCTTTTTGAAATGAATAGATAGTTTTCTTATGTCCTTGTATTTATATTTAATGTAATTATTCTTGGTTCTTGTCTGACGTTAATAGTATTATATTATTATTATCATCAGGATTAATATCAAAGTCACATAAAAAGTTAGATATATATTTAATAATTAGTTAAATGTATTTCTTAACCACGTAACATTGAGGTTTGATTATGAGTAAATTAAGTTACAGGATCGCTTCATAGATTCGATTCAGGTCTCACTCAAATAATATGAAAAGCAAAATATAATATTTTGAAGCAAAAGAATTTTCTTCAGCTTAGGAAATCACTAGAAGTAATATTAACACAGCCATGTTAGTCTAAGGCGATATTACTAATAAGAGACAATAGCATCACCGTACTAAGCACCGTTAAGCAATGTAAGCTTAATTCAAAGAAAATGAAAGAACTCGTAAGTATTAATATAAAACAATAGTATTACTTTCATCATAACCCAATTACTTAAAGAGTTGCTTTAGTCCACAAGTTAGTCACTAAAATAGTTAAGTACATAATAGCGTTAACGTTAATTCCCAATCAAATAGTTAAGCACATAATAGTAGCGTTAACGTTAATTCGCAATCAAATAGTTAAGTACACAATAATAGTAGCGTTAACGTTATTTCGCAATCAAATAGTTAAGTACACCAATAATAGTAGCGTTAACGTTAATTCCCAATCACATATCTCACTAACCAACATAACGTAAGTGTTTACACCGAACACACTTAACACACACATATATAATCTGACTGACAGTCACAATCCCATTATAATACTTCACCCCGTCTTCCTCCAGCTGCAAGTTCACCTTCCCCAACTCCAAATGAGACTGATTTGAATGCCCACAACTCGGGTCTTATATACTAAACAATGATGGTGTAGGAACGAATCAGGAGGCGGGGGTGGTGCCGGCTCCAATCATAGCTCCTCGAGTCGCATAACAGGTGCCTGGTCCACTCACAGCTCCTCGAGTTGCATAGCAGGTGCCTGGTCCAATCACAGCTCCTGGCGTCGAACATACGTCATAGCGTCGGTCATCAAGTAGTTTGCAGGGTCCCCTATGACGCACGCAGGTGTGAAGGCTAGTTTGCTGGTTTGCGGGCGAGGTAGTTTCCCCACTGCTTCACCGTTTGGGTAGTGCGGCTCCTTCAACTCTAATTCTAACTCTTAAATTAACATACAGGGCTCCGTATGTCAGAATATATATATATATATATATACCGGTATATATATATATATATATATACCGGCAAAGACATATATATATATATATATATATATCGGTATATATATATATATATATATATATATATATATATATATATCAGTATATATATATATATATATATATATATATATATATATATATATATATATATATATATTGAAATGCCTATATTATTAAGGCTAGAATAAATGTGGGGTGTTTAACTGGAAGGGCAAAGGAAACATAAATTAACACGATACGGTATAGAGTTAATTATGCAAGAGATAAACACATGAATACCGATTTCGTACAAAATCAATATAATAAACAATACAATATTCTACCACTCAGAATTGGGAGACCATGGTATTTCCTTGTAACTCTGGGTAAATGTACTACCGGTAAGTCGAGGAATAACGACAATAGAAGACAAAGAAATCTTGCAAGCAGACATGAACGCTGTATTTCGATGGACCAAAGATAACAACATGCAATTTAACGAAGAGAAATTTCATCTGATAAGGTATGGAGGAAATGAAGAGATTAAAGAAAACACAATCTACCGGTACTTAACAGAGTCACTCCTGCCAATCCCACGACAATCAGAGGTCAAAGATCTTGGGGTAATAATGTCAAAAAACATGTCTTTCAAAGAACATAATTAGGGCAAGTCAGTAGCGGCGAGGAAACTTGTAGGTTGGATACTGCGTACTTTCAAGACACAAGAAGAACGGCCAATGATAACGCTTTTCAAATCGTTGGTGATCCCATGACTGGAGTATTGCAATGTGCTAACATCTCCACACAATGTCGAGGAAATATACGAAATAGAGTGTTCAAAGTAGCTTCACGTCCCACATCAGCTCGGTAAAACATCTTCACTACTGGGATCGGCTGAAGGCTCTTAACTTATATTCACTGGAGCGAAGAAGAGAGAGATACTTGATAATTTACACATGGAAAGTTATCGAGGGTCTAGTGCCTAACATGCACACCACAATATCATGGAACTGGAGCAACAGGAGGGAGGGGGGGTACCGGTAGGAATTGTAACATCCCACTCCAAAACTGTAGGGGAGCTCTGAGCACACTGAGGGACTCCTGGTTGAAAAACAGGGGTCCGAACCTCTTCAACAAATGCCAGAGAACGTGAGAAACCTGATGGACGTGCCAACGGAAGTCTTCAAGAAAGCCTTGGGCAACCATCTCAAGTCGGTGCTTGATCAGCCATGCTTCGCGGGGGTGAGAGCTGCCTTCTTGAATAGCCTGCTGCATCAAACACTGGCAGCAAACATGCTCGGGGGGAGCAGCTCTCGCCGAGGCAACTGAAGATGGCCGAAACAACTCCAGGTAAACTCCAGGTAGTAGTGGCTGGCTGAGAGACGGAGGTCAACCAAGGGATTAACGAATCAACGGTTAAGGTAGTGTCCGGGCAGCATATTTCCGAAGTCGAGATTAGTATATATCATAGGGGAAATTAGGACCAATCAGAGGCAGCAGTGGCAGTGACGTCACCCACAAGGGGAGGAGCCAGTCTGTCTGTCTCTCTCTCTCTCTCTCTCTGAGTGAGGAGCCTGCCTGCCTCTCCTTTGTTTATCTCTCTCTCTGGTAAATAGAAGAAGTAAGTCACCTAGTATAACAAGTTATCAATATTTATTCGCATAGTATCTGTCTAGATTAAATAAGCATCCAGAGTACAATATGTTATTTCCATTAATTATGGTTTTACTTGAAAAGCAATGAGTAAACAATGAAAAATTTGCAATTCTGGCATCTTTCGTCCCAAGATTTGAGGAGGAGGGTGTTGCCAGTTCTCCTTAGACAGTTAAATTGTTTCAAATAGTTCCTGTTTTATTTATCATTATCATTTAAATTTACATTCATGCGCAACGTAAATAAACTATAAATGGTCACTTTTCACTCTCTCCGCATATGTAATGATCTCATTCCATAATATTATATATGTAGGCCTACAGATGTATGTCTGTATGTATGGATGTATGTACAGTATGTATGTATACACTCAGGCACATACCCCATAGCTGGGGGTGGTTGAATCGAGACATAGACTAAGGGAATAAGTAAAGATCAATGATAGGAGAGAAAGTGATAGATTGATATGAAGGGAATAACAAAATTCACAATTATATCTCATCGTACATCTGGAATCACAGTCCAACCTTACAGGTAAGTGTAACCTTTATGCCAAATGTCTCACTTCATATCGTATGGTTTCTTTATGTTCAGCGCCGTTCACGATAAAAATCGTTAATATTAGAGAACAGGCTGATTGAACTCATTGTTTTCTTGCTTAAAATCATTATTTGTTGTGTTCCCAGTGTCTTGATCAGGATTATTTGTAACATTGTGCATTATTTAAAAATGACATATTATATTGGCTTAAAGTACCTCGGGCGGTACTGGATATAATGGGGTTAAGAGGTGTTCAAGTAGCCCTAACCACTACTGTACTTATATAAATATTCATTAACATTGTCACATCATAACATATCGACTACAATAAAAGTAATATTTAGCAAAATATAGAAATAGCTGTCATACATAAGAATAAAAGAAAATGGGAGTCTACAGAAAGTCGATTGGCTCACACAAGGCACACTTCACACCCAACCCTAATTATAAGGCCTAAGTAGCCTATAGGCCTAGGCCCAACTCACTAACACGTATCGTATAATTATATAGCCTACTAATTAGCCTTTGGCTCTACCTTATGCACTTAAACCATTAACTATTTCATAACATTTAATGCTTAATATATTTTGTACTATCTGATAATGTTAATGTGTTAATGACATTTAAAATAAAGTAATGTATAGGCTATGTATATACTGTATATATAACCCTTTAGATATATGAGTGACTTAAGTTCCTTCTTGAAATTATCAGCACAGGTTAACTGCTTAAGTGTCACAGGAATCAATATAGTTCGCCAGTGAAATAATAGTGTGCCTTCTAAAATTGTCAAGGAATTTCTGTCCATGGCTGTGCAATACGCGTAATACGGTAGGCTACTCTTATGTACTCATAACCATAACATAATACAATCATAATGTATCCTTAATGTAGTTAATATTTGAAATAACTTGTTATACTAGGTGACTTACTTCTTCTATTTACCAGAGAGAGAGAGAGAAACCAAAGAGAGGCAGGCAGGCTCCTCACCCAGAGAGAGAGAGAGAGAGAATGAGTGACAGACAGACTGGCTCCTCCCCTTGTGGGTGACGTCACTGCCACTACGGCCCCTGATTGGTCCTAATTTCCCCTATGATATATAGTTATATACTAGTCTCGACTTCGGAAATATGCGTCCGGGCAGATGCACGGCCAGGTGTGCTAGTAGTTGGCGTCTTATTTTCTTCTCTCTGGGCAGTCTGGGCGAGTCCACTTGTCAAACCTGGGGGAGTCCGGTGGGCAAGACGGCGATGGTATTGCCCAGCCCTCTTTAGGTGGAATTATGACAACTTTTGGAGTGGGTAAGGGGAAGAGCAAGGTTGACCCATCTTGACATCCGGTTGCTGCCGGTGAAGGGGGGAATTCTGCAGGTAACAAAAGGGGAGAGAGGGAGGGGGAGGAGGAGGATCAGGGCAGGGGTTATATTCAAGGGTGTTGTGATGGTGCCTCTCTCGTGTAGTCGGCTCCTTCTGCGGGCGGCTCATTCCTGCAACTCCTTGGCCTGGTTCACCTTAAGAGAGTCTTTCTGCCACTTTTGGATTGCTTGAGATAGCTCCTCCTGCCACTCCCGCAGGAGCAGCTCAAAATATTTGTCTTGAGGATTTAAGAGGTCCTTCAGTTCTTGCAGTTCAACGTTCTTGTCAGATTACTCATGGGTGTTCGGCGGCGCACTTGGGGTCTCGTCTATACATTTATCTTTTACACTATAGGTAGCGCCAGTGAACTTGACAATATTCTTGACCCCTTAACTTCTTGTAACTCGAAATAAATGAAATCGGGCTGACCACCAGGAAATAGGTGTGGATATTTACAGCCAGTTTGCTCTAGGCGCTTTTGAGTTACAGAGAAGGGATCAAGACTAGTTATAATTTAACATTACGTAAAAATATGGTACAAGCAAATTAATGTCATTTATAATACATATTAATTTTAGTGTTTTATCTCAACAGGAATTTGAAATGACATGCAAATATAAACTAATACTAGATACAAACGAAAAAATAAATCTACTCTACAAATAATAATGGACACGAAAAGGGTAATTAAAATGTCCATAACAATCCATCTGCATACTAGTGGAAATAAATCCATCTTACACAAGAAAAAAACGTAAATCGCCATAAAGATACCAAATTAATTCATATACTTTTCCCATATTAATGTATACGTTATATATGTTTGTTACAGTGTAGTACAAGTTATATACCGTATAAGCCACCATTAACAACATATATCAAGAACTTTGGCGGTTTTTACAGACTGCCTGAAAAATAACGTTACACTGTTAATTGAATCTCGGTCCCCATATATCGCGAAGGGTTTTCTATTTTGGGTTGTTTTGGGTTTTATTTGTATTGCACCTCTATATTCGCTTATTATTGCTTACAAATGTCAAATGCTAATGGAGATGAAATGGGTAATTAAAGTGTCCACAACAGTCTACCCTTTAAATGTATATAGGTGGCAAAATACCCATCTAATTCAAGGACACAGACGCATATCACTACCAATACCCAATGAATGTATGTACCTTTTTCATAGCCCATAGTTCTTACAGTGTAGCACAAGTGATAATTATAACACAATCAACGACACTCACATAAAACTTCAAGTGGTTATTAGACGGCCTGATAAAAAAAAAAAAAAAAAAATCAACTAAATTGCTAACCCTTTCCGTACCGGGGCCTTCTCTTTTGTGTTAGTCATGGTTAGATATTTTTATGCAGCTTAGAAAGGTTATATGGACGTCAAAAATCTAGTTGTAATATTTTATATACAGGTACTCCATTCATTTCTAGAGGTTATTCCACAGTTAAATAAAATCGTCTAATCTTATCCAGAATATATTAGAACCAGTGTCCCGGTACAGAAAGAGTTGAATTGAAACCCGGTAAAGTATATCAAGACACATCCCCTTTTATTTATGTGCATCACACATGTTAAATACAAATAAAGTTTATGTTTTGTTTTACCCTACTGTGGAAAGACTACGGATACACCACTCCTGCCCGGGCCTCACACAGTGGCATGACCCAGTCCAGTCGAACTGAGCTCATGACGCTGGTGGCATTGCCCCGGAGGATAGCCATCCCTAGTCTTTGCTTGAGCCAGAGGGTTTCCCGGGGTTCTCCTGAAACTTCTCTGATTTTACGGCCTATTTCATTCACCATCTTAAGGGTGGTAGGGCCGAAGACTCCTGAAGTTTCGAATGCCAGGGGCTCGAACTGATGATTTCTGGCGATGGCTTGATATTTTTCTCGCTTTTTATTTTCTGCTATCCGGGCGGCTTCACCTGCTTCGTCGGCGTTTCTGGCGATGTTGGTTGTGGAGAAAGTGTCAACACATGTGGCATCCCACACAGGCACCGGCCATTCTTGTAAGGGAAAGTGGTCATCCCATCTGGCCGTTTGCCGTCTTCTCTGTGAAGTCCATATGGTTTGAGGATTGATGCACGGTTAGCACTCTGCAGGGCCCGTTTTATGACATCATTTAGTGCAGAGTGTCTTGGCAGGCGGCCTGCGTTGTAATTACATGACAAGGCATGGTGACCTTGAGCATCCATCCCCCCACCTCACTTGCAAGTGTGTGGGTTTCAAGTGTGTGCGCTTCAGCATCCAAGTGAGTTCCAAGAAGTCTCCACAGAAACCCCCACCAGTGCTGTGTCATCAGCAAACAGCAACTGATTCAACTCACAATCACCACCATTCTTTCCTACTAAACCCAATCCTCTACCCATAGATCTAATTTTTATCTCCCTCACCACACCATTCATATATAAATTAAACAACAGGGTGACATTACACAACCCTGTCGCAGACCTACATTTACCTAAAACTATTTACTCAAGTCATTCCCTAGTCTAACACACGCTTTCCAATAACTGATAATAAACTAATGCCTCTATAACTTGAACACTCCTGCCGGTCTCCCTCCCTTTTTACAAAGGCACAATACATGCACTCTTCCTGTCTAATGGTACCATTAACGCAACAAAACAAACATTGAATAGTCTCGCCAGTCAATCTATTACCGGTATTACATCTCCACCCTTCTAAATACATTCCACAGCAATACCATCCATACTTTCTGTTTCACCCACTCTCATTGTCTCACTGCTTCTTTCACCTCATTCTTCTCAAGCCTTTCATTCATTCATTCCCGCCTGGGTAACTTACCTCCATCAGCCTTTAACCCTTTGGCGCACGATGACTCGTTCAGAGTCATTAGGTATTTTTTTCCTAGGCGCACGATGACTCGTTAAGAGTCATTAAACATAAAAATATTCGCCAAAAATTAAGTTTTCATCTGACGTCATATTTGGCATAGATATTAAGTATTACGTCTAGTTCAACGGGTACAATTGGCAACCCCCTCAGTTTAACCGTTTACTCACGGCTGGCTGGGAAGGGAGCAGAGTACAGCTCAGTCTGTGTTTCGATACTTTCACGTTTATTCGTGTATCTCAGTAACTATTTGGTTTATAGTAATTCTAAAGTTACCAGTGGAATCCTCATTAAATTCCGCTTCCATATATGTATGCAAATCAAAAATGTTGCAGGCAAAATTTTGAGCTAACACGAGTTGGAGAGAAGATATTTACTTTTTTTGTTTAAATTCTTATTTCGGAGTGCCCCAATGTGGTTGTTTTGTATTTATTCTATGTTTTTATTCGCTTATCTTCAAGTTCAATCAATAACGAAGCTGATGGTACCTCATTAATCCAAATACAAGGATTTTTTGGTGGATAAAAACGTCACAGAAACAAATTATCGCTGGGCACAAAACTGGCTCTGAGTGAGCTGAGATATACTTTGGGAGTGGGAAAAATTTGATTGGAAACTATAGGTGCGCCAAAGGGTTAATAGGGTAGATTATTATGGACACTCAATTACCATTTTCATACTCATTATTATTGTAGTGTACGGTACCCCACACAACCTTCATGAGTTAAACAAGTCCAATGATAGCCTGAATTAAAATTAAATATATATATATTAATAATAATTATTATAATAATTTAAAAAATAACAATAATAATACAAATAATATTTATCTGTTGATTGAATCACAGTTTCTTTATCACACGGCTATATATTTACAGATATATGTATCGTTTTGAGGGCAACAATTTCTGATTTTAGTATTTCCATCAGATGTTGTGTTCCTTTTTCGTGTGTACTTCTGGAGCATAATATAAACAATTGTTAGATTAAGGGTATTTCCTCTGGTCCCCCTTCTTCATGCTTAGCCCCATTAGTCTTGAGATTTTAAAACGTTCGCCCCACTAGTTTGGCGATTTTAAGACCTTTCGCCCAATTTCCTTGCCAACTTATACTTTATTAATACTAGAACCACAGGATTTTACTCAATTTCAGCAGAACCTGTACGAATGAACGAGTTAAATGTATATCTAAAAACAAATTATAAATCAACCCTCCAAGTATTCAAACTCTGAAGCTCCTATACAAGTAGCATAAAATCGTTTGGAGGTAGTCAGAATGAAAAATATGTTAATAAACATCCAACACACCTCTTATTTTATTTATTTGCTGTCAACCTTCAAAATATAATAATTTCCTAATCTAGGTATAATTATTTGTTAATAAGTTATTATTTTAAGCTCCCCCCCCCCCCACTCACTCTCTCTCTCAAAATGTTTAGGCTCAACATGAAAACAACACGCAACCATAGCTGGAAGTCAGAATCGTAAAGGTTCAGCAACCAGCACTAATAATTTGAGGAAACTTTTTCGCATAACAAATCTGTTCTACCTGGAAAAAACTTCCCTCAGAAGTTGTAAACAGTTTTCAGTAGAGCAGTTCAAGAAGAGAGTAATAGTATTTTACACACTCTGCAATGAGTGTTGTGAACTACACAATTTCTCTCATTCCACTTCGAGTATCTCCTCGGAATGGACCGCAAGGTCTCTGAGATACTAACTATTCCTTGTAACTCTCACTCTCTCTCTCTCTCCACCCAGAACACAGGGAAGCCTCACCCCCGCCACCAACCAATCACAGGCTCCTACACGTCAACAACACGAAAAAGCCCACGAACATCAGCTGATTGATTTCAAGTGTAAACAAAGCCAAAAAAGCGCGCCAAACTTGCTTTTTGTACAGCGGGGCGCGCCTCTGCTATCATGGCTGCCGGAGTATACACATACACACACACTTCTATCTTTATCTAATTCAAACTGTAATAAAGTTTACTTGAACGAAGATTGATTGATATGTAGCTAATATATATATATATATTTTTTTTCCCGAAGGACGATCCAAACAATAAAACTCTACAAAATCCTTTTTGGTTGACGATAGCAAGTAGAGAAGTGGCCATTGAAGCAGAATGGTGAAATTTGATTATGCCCAAAAAGTTGAATATCAATTGAACCAAATAGAAGCAACTAGGAGGACAAGTTTGGCATAAACTGACTAATTGACTTGAACAGAGTATAATGTTAATTATTTTGATAGTCTTTACCCCTTTTGGTACCTAGACATCCTTCCTAAACTGCAGAAAATCGTCTAATGAGAGTCAAAGTGAAGGAAAAAAACGTGTCATCGTTTACTGAGAGGGTTAAGGGATTTTTTTTTCCGGACCCCCTTCTCCCTCATGTGTATCCCCATTAGTTTGGGGATTTTAAGACCTTTTGTGCCATTTAGGTGTCGATTGTTTTCTGGCGAGCGATAGTGAGCCTGTAATTGTGGAGTAATGTGCCTTCGGCCGGGACATTTTTATACCGAAAAATGTACAAATTTCTCTCAAAGGGAGTCTTTGGGAATATGTTTAAAGCTTGATGAAGGTTTTGGTAGGAAATTAAAAGTAATATATGAATTAGACGCGCCACGCACAAGCTTCTTGTGGTGACCACCGTCGGAAAATTGTCGTATTGTCGTCGCAGGACCCTAGGACAAGTGGTAATTTACTTGGCAACTCAACAATATAATAAGCTTCGTTTAAAAGACACTCCATTCACAAATGGTATTTTTTTGGTAGTAACATATCTATTTGTGCACACACAAGTAATATATGTATCAACTATAACCCTATAATCATTACACATGGCGAAAAAAATAAATATATGAGAATCCACAAATTGCTTGCAAAGTATGAATATTAACTTGATAAGCATTATAGAAATAGTATATATAATAAACACATGTTATAGTAGAATTGTTTACATTGGAATGAGCTACTGTCAGTAAGTTTAACTATAGTTAAAACTCACTAAACGTATGGACGCGTATTTATATGAGGATGTGGCAAGAGTCCCCATAAGTCATCACTGCCGACGTACGATACACAATCTCCCCACCCCTCACACTCACATGCGCGAGCAACCCACTGTCCTTTTCGTTTCCAAAAACTATATCGACAGCTTACTTAATTTTCCAGAACTTCTGTTGATTTCTTGTAAAAACTTATCATATTATGATAATACATAGCATCAACTAATAGAGCATACCGGTACTTGTATGAAAATATAATCATGCTTTTTGTGATATAGTAATAAAGAGTAAAGGAATGGCGAAATCCTAGAACGGCGAGGAGACCTGTTTACGGATAGAGATTTTGGGTACCGTACAGGCAGCACAATTGATAAGCTCGACTTACCCGAACAAGTCGACCTCGACGCTCAAGACCAATATTTGGTAAAGCCCGTCTTATTTTATGGACTACAGTATTATAATATTCTACTCTACGTGAGGTTTAAGCGCTATATAATGTCAAACACTTCTAAGAAACTTACATTGGATGAATTATTTACTTCCTAAACCTCTGAATAGAGGAACTGAAGCGATAATATATTTTGTACAAAGGTTTAGACATTCAGAGAAATCTAGTTTTATATTTACAAAGAGCAAATATGCTACAAATTAAACACACGAAAACTGCTTCAAAAATCATACTAATGGCTGCTAATAGTATATAACGCATAATCTTGGTATATTTCTTTTTGACATAAAAAATATTGTGGTTCGTCCCTAAAGCGACCATTCTCCATCTGGTGGTCACCCCAAGAAGCTTGTCCGTGGCGCGTCTAATTGATAAATAAATTAACAATTTAATTCCAAGAGTAGCAGACATGTTTGGTGATCCAAAATCAGGGTAGGGTAAAGAGTATATTATGTCAATAGTAAGAATTGTAGCCGTACAGACCACCACAGCTACCACGTCAAAAGGACATAAAGAGCACCAAGAGAGAGTACTCGCGCGTCTTTTACGCGCGCAGATGCCCCCACGCCAGCTACCACTAGACGATGATGCCTGTGGTAGCCGCCGAGACAAAAACACCAGATCGTGCACTTCTAGCCCGTACCTAGCAGAAATCAGAATACGTAGAACTAGGACAGAGTATGTCAACCAACCTGGCAGAATAAATTCTGCTAGGTCAAAAGACTGGTTGACTTCTAAGTACGAGACTAGGAAAGCTATATTCGATACTAGCAAATCAGGCCTTACGACTGATATTACCAAGTGTTATGGTAAAGTTGGCAAGTATGAAACTAGCTCATCAGGTCTAAAGACTGAATATACCAAGTGCTCTGGTCAACCAGCTAGGTCCAATACTAGCAATTCAGGTCCTAAAACTGACTCGTTGTGTACGACACCAACGAAAGTGCAACCTAACGTAATAGTGAAGCTCGATGCTCACTCTCTAGGTCATCCACTAGAGCCACGCAAGCAGAGAATAACCTCTACCCTTTCACTTGCATGTGGTCCAAAACTTTGCATAGCTAGCGGTTCGAGACCTAGCATCTGCGAAGGAAAGAAGAGCGAATCCACAAGTTACACCCCTAAGAAATCCAGGCCTAACCAGACACACAAGAAAGACGGAAAAAGAGCCCAGCACGCCAAGTTCACGAAAGTTCACTAAGTTACCCTCCGACACCAGGGAAATCACTAAATTAAAAAGTGGTAGGTACGTCTCTAACTGTTAGAGATTACAACCCTTCAGATTCTATCCTTGTTATTTCCCAAGTTAATATATCCCTAAACTTATGATTGAACACTCCCGCATCAATGTAATATGGGATATTAAATAGCAGAAATATATATTTAAAGACACCTCCATAACCGATTACGTACATTATATTTTAGTGATTCCCATTTAATTAATTATTCGTATCATATGTAACTTGATTAAAACTGAAGTCGATCGAGAAAACGTGACTTTGTGACAATAAGAGAGACTGATTTCTCTAAACTTAATTCTTATAATTTAATTACTGACAAACCATTGTTTACCATTTCCATTTGTATAAATCTAGCCTATGTAGGTCAACTTATATAAAACAGAAGTTTGATTTGACCTACGAACCCATTCCAGGAGATACTTGCATAAATAGATTTTGCACGTGTTAATTAAAAATTTAGAGCACGCGCTTAGAGTATGTGAGCTTTTCATCACTAACTCAAGTAAACTATGATTCTCTATTTCTCTTGTGAATTGTGTATGGTCCATGGAATGTATATAATTCTTAAGGGAGCCCACCTCGATGTTTTTCTCTTTCTCTCCCTCTCTCTTTGGCTTGTATCCATTCGGCCCCATTCAGACTACTATTTTAAGACGTTTACCCCCATCCATATGTCAATATTTTCCTGGCGAGCGGTAGCGAGCCAGTATATATATATATTTGTTTTGACAAGAAGCTAATTTGTACATTTTTCGATAGAAAAATTTCTTTGCGAAGCCGGATTTCTCCATATAATGCTGGCTCGCTATCGCTCGCCAGGAAGAAATCGACACCTGGATGGGGATAAACGTCTTAAAACAGTTGGCTGAATGGGGCCGAATGGGTACAGCCAGGGAAAGAGAGAAAAGGAGAGAAAGATTAAAAAAAAACGGTGACCCCCCCTTAATATTGAGTGTGAACCTATATCCATTTTAACTTAATATAAATGATGTTCTGTACCTATTGTATAACTTGCCATTGTATTTGATCGTAGTCATATAATTATAAAGTACTTACTTCTCGCCGTTAGTAGGACTCACACAATACCAGATTTGCTCCAGCATATTAGTCATCAATCTCCCTCTCACATACCTGGAAAGAAAGGGAAAATATATATATAATGAAATCCATGTTTAATGTCAAATAATACAAAACATATATAAAAAGTGTAAACGTATACTATGATAAATATATATAAAATAACTAGATCATTTATACGCAATTAACCCTCTCCGACATATGACGCGATTTTGAGCCTATTGGGGATACTTTAAAGCCTTTGTTACCATCAGGGGTATTTAGAAATCTTTAGTTTAGTTACTTCAACCTCTGCAGTTGTCTTTGAGTTAGCTGTGGGCAAAAAACTAATTTTGGAGAGGTAATTATAAGAGTGAGAGAACTCTATTTCTTATTGCTAATCTGGCAACTTCTGCGTCATAAATGCGTGAAATGGTTAATATTTAACAGTAAGCATTATATATATTCTTCTTGTATTAATTAACGAGATGTACAATTACTGTAAGTGTAAATGTATAAAGCGAAACACATTATGAGGATAGGGTTAATGTATTTGTATTATGTAGTTACGTACCGTCCTTATTATTTTAGTTTCCTCCCTAGACCTCCATTAAACTTGATGGAGGTCTACGGAGGAAACTATAAACAAATATATAAAAAAAGTTGAATAAATAAGCAAATAAATACGCCCATCCCCCCTAAGAAGTGTACCCCTGAACCGCAGAACATCATAGATTTAGTCAATCATGCAATAAACAAATAGAACATTGACAAGGGAGCCTTTCACTTTTCCACTTTTTGGGCGATTTTTGCATGTATTAATTATGTTTCTAGTTTCCTCCCTAGACCTCCATCAAATTTAAAAACAAAACATCCATTAGATCCCCCTTCTAGATTAATTTGTACATTTTTCGGTAGAAAACTTTCCCGGCCGAAGGCCGGGTTCTTCCAACATTACAGGCTCACTATCGTTCGCCAGAGAAAAAATCGACACCAAGATAGCACGAAAGGTCTAAATATTGACGACGAAATGGGGAGAAAGGTCTTAAAATCGACTAACTAATGGGGCAAACATCTTAACATTTGAAAACTAATGGGACAAAACATGAGGGAGAAAGTGGTCCAGAAAACCGGCTCCTCCCCCTTAACCCTATTTCGCCCGAGGGAGGGATTTTTGGTCTTCCCCCTGTTTCGCTCCATCAGTTTGTAGATGCCTAGGACGTTTTACCCCATTAGTTTGCCGTTAATTAGACGCTACTCCAAATTCAGGTGTAGATTATTTCTTGACGAACGATAGCGAGTCTGTAACTTAGAACAAATCAGCCTTTTTCTATTGAAAACTGTACAAATTTATCTTGAAGGGGGTATGGGTGTGCATTTGTTTTCAAGTTATTTCAGAGCTTTCTCTTCCCTAAAGGAGAGTAGGTGGCACCCGCCTTTCAACTCATTCCCACCCTTATTCTTTCCAACTCTCTAACCCAAGAGTGAACCGATTTTCCCAGTCTATCTTCCACTCAAAAAGTAAACTCTGTCATTCAATCTATATATATTTCCCTCATCCTATGATTTAAACGGCCTTAAGCTGTGTGTCCAGACATTTTGACTCTAATGTACCTTGAATTTGGCTCTTTATCACTCTTTCAGTCTTCGGGGGGGACAATTGTTACAGGCAGCTTTGCCTTTTGTCTCCTTCTACAAAGGAAAAAACAGGAAGTGCCAAAGATAACCCTTTCAGTAAACCATAGTTGTATTCTTGCATTTCATCCTGGCTATTATTAGACAACTTTATTCAGTTTGGAAAGAGTCTGTGGGAATCAAAGGAATAATTCAGATAGCCTTTATTTCTTCGATTCCTAGAGGTCCTTCTTAACCCATTCAGTACCGGTGACGTCTTTTTCCAATATATTCTGACAATCATTAGACGAATTTATTCAGCTTAGGAAGGACGTATACTCATAAAAAAGGCTACAGACTATCTCAATTAATCCTTTTAGCTAACATATATCCTTCCTAAGCTTCATAAAATCATTGAAATGTAACTGTAACCAAATATAAATTACGTCACCGGTGCAGGAAGGGTTAAGATACGTAAAATAGTTTAATATTTGCCAGAATGAAATTTAAAATAAGTCATAATAAAATGATCGGGCTTAATAAATAGTTAAGTAGTTAAAAATCTTAATGTGGCGTGAAATTCAGAATTAATTCGTCTAATCTTAATAAGAGTAACGTACCGGTACTAATTAAAATGTTATCGAATTGAAAAAAATAACGAAATGAAGTCTACGATTTTATTAATTATAATACTCTCTCTCTCTCTCTCTCTCTCTCTCTCTCTCTCTCTCTCTCTCTCTCTCTCGTAACTAAGGGTCATATCTAACTGACTATTAGGGGGAGATTGTAGGCACCAATCGAACAGGGCTCTCGTTACAGGCAGTTTTGCTATTTGTCTCCCTCATCCACATAGAGTTATGTCCCTCTAGACCCCAAACCCTTGGGACTATGGGGATGAGAGTTGGTTGAGGTACCCGGGGGTCCCACAAAAGGTGTTTATAGATGTTTTAACATTAACAAATGGTGTTACGTGAGATGTGATCCCCGTAGTGTTTATTATCATAATGCAACCCTCTTGGGGTCTTCCATCTACTGTTTTACCTGCGCAGGGAACAGGTACAGTCGGATACCATAGTCTCTACCCCACTCATAAACATTTGGAGACTTCACCTACTTTTAATTATAGAAGTATATCTCTGGAAACCATTTTATGAATATAATTTTTCTATACATCAACACAAAACTATATATACTATTTATTGAAAAGCAATTTATATCAAAAAATAAATCCAGATACTTATGATTGCATAAAGACAAACATAGGGGGTCCAGGAATTCGTATGTGTGGGCTAGAGACTATGGTATCCGAGTGTACCTCAGCTAGTATAAAATATAACTGCTGAACTTTATTAGATACCACATGGACTAAAACATTTTCAAAACACACGTGATAATGTAATCCAAAATCTATTATCAACACCATTAATATATCTAAAAAAAAATCGGGCGAAAATTATCAGATCCCCTCCATACTTTCCCGTCAAAATAAAATGTTTGCGCATACAAATAGCCCACGTAAATATGTTGGCCTAAACATGGAAAACTTCGAGGTTGTAAAAATGCGAGGAAAAACTTGTATATCGACTCAGGCAGCCAATAACAAACTGCCGAAGCTAGCCAAAAATAGATGATCTCCCATAAGCCGTCATCACACCGGAAAAACACTTGCTAACGAGAGCTCTATTACGCACGCACTTACGCATAGGATATAATTATACGCACACGGGTACTGGTTCACTCACATACACATGTATAAAACGCATGTACACAGACATTGGAATGCATATAAAGCAAAACGCACATCGACAATGAGCCCACACACACAATAAGCGCGCTAAATCACTGTACTCGGAGTGCTGGCTCTGGTGGTGAAGGCTAGGTCTGGACGGACCAGTCTCTGGGGACCACAAAGTCTCCTGCCCACGTCCTACTACTCCGGTGGTATGTAGACACACTCGTTAGCAGCAAAGATCAGTCTGCTGATCACTTAGGATAAGGTCTAGGATAAGGAACTATTTTTTCAGCCTCACTGGCTGCCAGTTCGAAATACACCGATTGTTATTATTTAATTAAATACAAACTCATAAAGACGCTAAAACACACACGCATACACTCACACACACACGTAGCGCTTACACCGATACGCACACATACTTACAAGCACACACATACAAGCACACATACTCACACACACGCACACACACACACATACACACCCTCGATCATCAAATAATCCAAAAATGTGGGCAACAGCTGAGCGCCAGAAATTATCCCGGGGAAAAAATCAGCTGATCCGGCAAAAATCAGGGAGAAAACGCGGGAAAAACAGCTGATCGGTCGAGAATGTCAACAAGCACCCTTCCCTGCTCATCTTCGCGCTGTAAATCACAGTGATATAACAGGAAATGAGGACGTATTTTTGGATGCGTAATATATTTGGAGTTAATGGTACTAGTTTTGACAGTGTGGGGCGTGTATCTTACAAACATGGCGAGATAAGAGAGAGAGAGAGAGAGAGAGAGAGAATGTGTGTGTGCAAGTGATAGAATCATAATGTTATGGCATCTCAAAGAAAGTAAAACATTATATTAGTAGTGCAGTACAATTATTGGTAAGTTTGCATAATACACTATAAACAATTATGAGTATGAAAATGGTAACTAACTGTACATAATACTCTACCCTTATAAACGTACCGGTATATTGATAATAATAAACCCACTTAATATAAGGATCGAAAGGTAAATCACAATCAATATACCTTACCAATAATTGTATATACCCTTTCCACGCCCTTCTTATTATACAGCATAGTATCATATTTTGTGCTACTCTCATGCAAAGGAAAATGTCATTGTACAAGATTACTTACAACCTCCAAAATTATATGTCAAAAAATGTGCACATTTAATTAAATTACATTTCACCAAGTATAACTATGTCATGGTTGCGTGTTTCATGCAAATTGAGAACAAATATCGTGTTAAAATAGGCATAATCTATATAATATTTGCGATTGTCTGTGTGTGTCTGTTCTAAAGAGGCGGCCGCAGTTTTGGACCTGGGGAGCTGAAACTTTGCATGTGGGTGTCAATTGACCTGGGTCAGGTCATAGAGGGGGCGAGGCCACGATCGGAGATCGTTTCGAGGCCGAAATTGAAAACAAAAATGAAAAAAATGGCCGTTTGGGGCTGAAGGAGGCCTCCGATCGAAAAAAGGTGTATGGAACGAAAGTTGTTCGCAGCCCCCAAAAATGGGGGTACGGATGAGGTCAGATCCAAAATCGGAGGTAATTTAGCGGCCGAAATCGAGGTCGCCGTTTAATGAGGCACAGGGAGGTCGAGGCCGGTGATTATGGTAGTAGTAGTATTGTGATGATTGTGGTAGTAGTGATTGATGATGGTGATTATGGTAGTAGTAGTGGTGGTAGTAGTGATGGTGATTATGGTGATTACCCGGGCAACGCCGGGTACCCCTGCTAGTCAAATATATTTACGAAAGGAGAGAGAGCCAGTGTGTAGAGCAAGCAATAACAGAACACTAT